>OZ010738.1:104430944-104450944 GCA_963932295.1 Tipula lateralis
TACTCTATTTATGATGCAGTGAGTAATTATTACTGAATAAAAATAATTTCTTCGCTTTGGCACATCATAACTGGTATCTGTTTCATTCCTACGTCCTCGCTGACATCATGAGCAGTCACAGCGACTCGAAGAGCAGAAACATTTTGTTTGAACTCCTGCTCCAGGACCGTTTGTGAGTATGACCCAAGGTAAGATAATTACTCCCATGTTATGTTTGGCGATGGCCCTAATCAAGGATCAAGTCGTAAAGTGTCCCTTGTGTGAGATTATAACCGGATGTTGTTCGCCATACCGGTGCTTTATGGTTTCCAGTGTGTCGGCTAGCAATGAATATTTTTTGACGAATGCCAGTTCCAGGACTTTTTGTATTAGTTCTAGATGTTTGGTCCACCATCTTTATATGTAGACTGTTATTTGGATGAGTTGGCTAAGAGAAGAATGTTTATTGATTAATTAATCAATTGATAACTGAATGGTTCATATTTTGTGATGTATCCAGGTCACATGTTCTCTTCTAATGTTCCGTTAGGCTGGAATCGTCTTTTTGAAATACCCTGTATTTATACCAGAAACGTAGAATACGTAACGAAACGTAGAATACTTAACCTTTTCGGCAAAAATCTTATAGAGAGTGACCCAATAAGAGCTTTCGGAAGTTTTTTTGAAACGTATTAAAATCAATTTAATAATCAAGAATTGTATTTGTGACGTAAGTTTGGTTTTCAACATCAAATGTTTGAAAATAATTTCGGGCTGTTAGATGATCTTATGGGTCGAATTTTCCAGCAGTCTTGCGAGCAATACGGTCCGATATTCCGTCAATTGCGCGTGTTATATACGCTTCGTATATGCAAGAATCGATTGAGGTTTATCGATATAAACAAGTGATTTCAGATCACCCCCATAAAAAATAATCTTTAAATCACAACGTCTTGAGGAACAATTCACGGGTCCCTTTCTTGATATGATGTTCTCATTAAAATTATCTTTCAATAAATCGATGATTTGATCTGCTGCGTTTCCCACAAGTCGGCTACACCAATATCTTGAATTTTTGGCAAAACAAATTTATTGTTCATTGCTCTGTAGTTTGACGCCATTTACACGCCATAAACCGCACCAAACAGTGCATTTTTCAGGATGCTTCTGAATCTCTTCTGGCTGTATATGAACCCAAATAGTATATATGTAAAAAGTGTAAAATATGATTTTATGTAAAAATCTGTTATTAAATCTTGTGACGAATCACAGTGACACCTGTGATAATTAAACCGAAGTCAAAATTATTGCCGCAGTTAAAGGGTTACCCTGTAACCAAATGTTAACAAGCATGAATAAAATAAAAATAAATAACGAACTCAATAGGCGGAGCGAACAAAAAACGACGAATGAAGAATAATGGAAACTTCGCGAAATGTAGACGGAGGAAATTTCTACAAGGAGTTACGTCATATATATAGGTGTAGACATTTTTTGAGTTACGAAACAGTTCAGTTTTGAATTTTGAAGTGTTATTCTTTTGGAAAGTGATAATAAGTGAAAGTGAAATACAGTGGTTAAATATACATAGTGATAGTTACTGTGAAAAATAAGTGCAATAATAATTAATTGTAAAATATTTGTGAATTATTCGTGAATTTTTGTGTAAAATAAATCACTTAAAACACCATCTGTTGAAAAATCTTATTACTATTTTACAAATAGAATTTGTGAAATAATCAACTGTGTGCCGTTTTTTTCGACTACATACTGAGTGAACTGAATGACACAATAATTTTAATTTTTGATTAAAATTATTAAGAGGTTAATTTTCTTTAAAAATCATCTTAACTGGTATCTGGTACTGAAGGAACAAAAATACGCTTTACAACTTATAAACAAAGCAAGCATCGTTAATTTTGATCTTTTAACATAGATGGCACTGCGAACGATGTTGCCGTTGTTTTTTACATGTACTTTACGTTTTATGTAATTTACACTGTATTTTACATAAGAAATGTAAACTTCGTTGTTTACATGTAAAATCCCAACAGTGTTTTTCCCTGAACGCTTATTTTTGAAATAATTTTCGTTCCTTAATCTAGGGTCCAAGGGTAGCAAGGGTTCGCTTTTCAATTTTAATGGTTATTTATGATGAATAGCCTATAAATATTCAATCAATGCTATAGAAAGAACCATAGGAAAATACTGTTTTACTTACTGTGCTGTTCAGCAAACAAATTGTTTACTTAATTATGATCTACCCGATACACACACACACACCCAAACTGTTTATCCTAAATTTCTTTCATTATTCTTTTAATTATATACAACACAATAGTATTTTTGAGATTTATTAACTTTCGAAATCAAAATACCAAATGAAACTTCCCATCTATGAAATGAATTTAAATTGGTTTCCTTTCGAACTGTTTACATACATATGTATGTAGTTCGATGGTATAATATCTAACATTTTTATAAGATGTTATGTATTTCATTTTCACACTGGCTTAAATTCTTTATTATACAAAAAAACTTACTTTTTAAAATTAACTTACTTTCGAGAACGAGAAAAAAGTCGAAATACGTGACATGAGATACTAATCAAAATCTAATATTCGATGACCGTAAAAATAAAAGAACTTTTATAGCTTGATATCCGTACCACTTTCTTTACGGTATGTTTATATTTATAGCTGCATGTAAATATTATTTGATTTACTGCCCCATAGTGGGTGGGGGATTGGTTTTGTACTCGTGGCTGGAGCACAAATAATTAGTGCTTGATTATAAAAGTTTATATATGTACAAAAACTATAGTAACTCAAACTGACAGTTTTATTTCGATTCACATATACACAATGGTATATAGTTCCGAATGTGGATTGAAATCTAAAAATCCCAGTGAGATTAATAATCCGACTTAATCAAAATAAAAAAAACTTACTGTGCGCTCGAAATAATAATCGTAAAAATATACAATAAATTCCCTAAGCTCTTCCGAATACACACCAGAAAATTCAACGCAATGAATTATTCCTACGTCGGAAACTACACTATATGAAATCAAAAAAGTTTTGATTAACCACAAACTTTCAAAAGTTTATGTTTTTTGTTTTGTGTTGTTGGTATTAAAGAATAAAAGACGAGAGAATGTAAGCAACAAAAAGTTTCAAGATTTTCTTTTCGAATCGTACATTATGTAAGTATGTGTATGTCTGTATGGATTCATATACGATATGAAAGCCAGTAAATCGCACATGATGTAGATTTTGAAAGTTCGTGTACACTTCTTGTGTTCGAAAAGAATTTAATAAAGCACGAGATCCTAGGCAAAGTGAAAATATTTATAATTAAAAGATTTTCCGGTGACGTTACATGTATGCACATACGTACACTATATTTATAACATTAATTATATGTTTGAGTGTCTCTTCTGCAATACCGCACCATATACAGGTTAACTACAAGCATTTTTATAACGTTATACGTAATTGTTGCTGTTTCGTATAAGATTTAAATCATCACCCAGTTTTTTGTTTGTGTGTATATGTATGTCTTTTGTTTACAGCATAATCTTAGATAATTTGGATGGATTTTATGGTATTAGAACATTTTCTTACCAATTTCTTATGATCTGATAACACCTACTATTAATCTCGCATATACCACAAATTGTGTGGTGCGCCAAGCATAAAAAAATGTTTCATATTTTATTTTTTGCTCGTGCAGAACTTGGGTCGCAGGATCACATTTCTATATATATATTTTGAGGCTGAAGTTCAACACTTCTTTGGGGGAGGAGGATATCACTCGACGGTATAAGGTCAAAGCTTTTGAACTCAAAACGAAGAGTTAGGAAACAGTTTAGGAACCTTCGTTTTTGGAACTTTGATATTAAAAGCTTCATACATCAATAAAATAATCGGAGATAATAAAAGAGAAAGCGAACACGGAACTCAACGTACGAACATCGTGCTAACTGTGTCGGTAAAAATGTATAACAGTTTGGCTAATGTCTCTGAAACAGTTATATCTGGAAATGTAACAGGATTTTGTTTTTATCAGCTTGAGATGGGTAATATATAAGTGTGTCTTTAGAAATATAAGCTTGAAATATAAATTAACCACAGTGCCACAGTGGTCAACTAATAGCAGGTACAACATACTAAACCGCTCGAAGGCTGCAGAAATATTAAAAAGTATTTTTACTGGTTTCACTGGTTGAATCGCTGCGCTGACGACCCGCATCCGTAAAAAATCTAAATAGTTAAAAATGTCAACAACCAAACAAAATCGGATCAAAAACATGTATGAAGGAGTATCGGTTGGAACTCGTAGCGCTCCAAGAAACTCGATGGTCTAAAAGTGGAGACCATGTGTCCCAGGGCTATACGTTGCTACACAGTGGAGATGACCTCGGAAATCTTGGAGTTGGATTTCTCATTGGGCCGCAGGTAAAACTGAATGTACTGGACTTTCAGGTAGTCGATAATCGAATGTGTGAGCTTCCCTTGCACATGAGATTAGCCAACCTGTCAACTGTTTGTATACATGCGCCCACTGATGTAAGTCAACCCCAATATAAAGACTCATTTTACAATAATTCGGATAATCTGATGTGCTCTATACCTGAGCACGATGTCAGATTGGTGACTTTAATGCTAAAACTGGCAGATTGGTGACTTTAATGCTAAATCAGACCGACTTACGCAATAATATAGGTCCGTACTCCCGACACGAAACTGCGACCGAAAATGGGGAAAGAATGATGTACTTTGCGATCGCTCATGATCTCAAAGCGGTTAGTACATTCTTTCCCCATAAAAACATCCACTTAGAAACATGGACACATCCACGTAAAACATCCCGAAGCCAAATTGACCATGTGTTGATTTCTAAAGGCCGGGCTCGAGTTGTCCAAGACGTGAGATGGTATCGGTCGTCAACAAAATTCGAAGGCAGTGACCATTATCTAGTCACTGCAAAGCTACGATGGAGGTTTTCGTACAAGTCAGGGAGGACAGGAGAATATACAACGCGATTCTCCTGTGAAGGTCTGATAAACGAAGAAACGCAAGGAAAATATCAAGATCTTGTCAGTAATAGCATTATGCAATCCAATTACCAATCTGATGATGTGAACAGTGTCTGGGAAGTATTGAAAACCTCTGTTGTCGATGGTGCCCAGCACAATCTCGGTATAGTGAAAACTAAGCCCAAAAATGATTGGCGTGATGAGGAGTGTCGTCTTGCTGTTGAGCAACGAAATATATCCCACAATGAAGCGCAGACTCGGTTTACAATTGCAAGAAAAACCAAGGCAGCCCTTGCTAGAAGAACAGCTAAACGCGTTTATAGACAGAAGAAGCGCGAATGGTGGAAGGCCAAGGTCTTAAGAGTACAACAACTCAGCAATGAGCACAATTCGCGTGGTTTCTTTAAAGGAATCACCGAATTGCACCATACCTTAAGATCTCGGTCAACTGCCATTCGGGACCAGGATGGAAACCTCATGTGTTAACGTCGATGCGGTACTCGATACACGGCGTGAACATTTTTCTGATTTACTTAATGTTCCACATGTATCACAAGCTGTGTTTGAATACCCTCAAATACAGACCGCAGAGATGTTCATTGAGGATCCATCCTATGAGGAATTCCAATGGCCATGCAGAAATTAAAGAAAAATCGTTCACCAGGAGTTGATTTCATTAATTCAGAGCTCTTGATATTCGGAGGACTAACTTTGTGGAACTGTCTTTTCGACCTTGTTCGATTGGTATGGCGAAATGAAGTTATGCCTGACGAATAGAAAGTGGCCGCGTTATGCCCAATTTTCAAGAAGGGTGATCGCTTGAAATGCGAGAATTATCGCGGTATAGCTTTCCTTTCCACAGCATATAAGTTACTGTCATACATTATCTTGGGAAGAATTACTCCTCTAGCGGAGGAAATTGTCGGTGGCTACCAAAGAGGATTCCGTCCAAATCAGTCAGTCACTGATCAAGTTTTTTCGCTGCGGATGATTCTTTCCAAGTACTACGAAACATCTCGCGATGTACACCAGGTATTCCTAGATTTCAAGCAAGCCTAAGAAACAATGATATGCGCTTGAATATTTAGGAATACCGAAAAAAATGTACATCTCTGTAAAATAACTGTACCGCAGTCACAATGCTGTGTCAAAGTTGAGAACAGGCTATCGAGAACTTTTGCAATAAATACTGGTGTTCGACAAGGAGATGCGCTGTCCCCGATACTTTTTAATCTCATGTTGGAATACATCCTTCGTAAAAGTGAAACACCTCAGGACAATATCTTATTCCGACAATCCAATCAACTTCTTGCTTATGCAGATGATATCTGTGTGATTGGATTAAATGGCAACGTAGTGAAAGTAATACTTGATCCACTGGAACAGTTTTCAGCTTCCGTTGGTCTCAAAATCAACGAGTCAAAAACCAAATATCTAATCTCTGGTTTTAGAGACCAAGACTCAATTGATTTCAGTAGTGATAACCACACGTTTGAAGGAGTGATGAGATTCAAGTATCTTGGATCTCTCATCACTCACGATAATAGTGTGGGCGAGGATATCAAGCTCCATCTTGCCGCTGGCAATCGGGCTTTGTATTCTCTACGTCCACTGCTCAAATCAAAATATCTTCCAAATGCGGATAAGCTGAAACTGTACAGAGTGTTGATCAGACCCGTTGTCATGTATGGATGTGAGAGTTAGACCTTGACGGATGAGTACGAAGGATGGCTTCTAACATTCGAGAGAAGAATCATGCGTGTGATATATGGCCCAAAACGTGACGTCGATGGCACTTAGCGAGTTTTTTTCAATCACGAGATCAGGAATTTAATGCAAATTCCTGATATTGTGCATGAAATCAAAGGACAGCGAGTACGCTGGCTCGGACACGTTCTGCG
Source organism: Tipula lateralis (assembly GCA_963932295.1). Lineage (NCBI taxonomy): Eukaryota > Metazoa > Arthropoda > Insecta > Diptera > Tipulidae > Tipula > Tipula lateralis. The sequence goes on from OZ010738.1 coordinate 104,437,866, forward strand.
TGCTGATCCGAACCGAATGATACAGCGATCTTTAAAGGGAGAACCGCCTCTCGGTAGGCGAAGAGGTCGCTGCCGGCGACGATGGCTCCACGGCGTAGAGAGCGATCTGGCTCGTGATCGAAACCGTTGGAGTCAGATTGTTGACACGGTACGGGCCAATAATGGCCTGTAAAGGCCAACAAAAAAAATTATTCAGGTCATTATTATATATATATATATATATATATATATATATATATATATATATATATATATATATATATATATATATTTATATATATATATATATATATATATATATATATATATATAAAAATATTTATATATATATATATATATATATATATATATATATATATATATATATATTTATATATATATATATATATATATATATATATATATATATATATATATATATATATATATATATATATATATTATATATATATATATAAACACGCGTTTGTGTGTAAAAACATTCGTTGGGCTGACCACCTACAATGTGCACCAATCGTTAAAATAGGTTCGTAAGGTCTCAGTTGAGACGCGGTAAGGGCCATTTACGGCCTCTAAGCCATAGATTATTTATTTATATATATATATATATATATATATATATATATATATATATATATATATATATATATATATATATATATATATATATATATATATATATATATATATATATATATATATATATATAAAATGATAATGCCTTTTTTTAGTTTTTGTGTATCCAGGGGATACTTTAATAAAGTTTACTATCCATAAAAAACTTCGAGGTGTTTGATACAGAGTGGCTATTAATCTTACATTCGAAAAGAGATGATACTGAAAAAGCTGCAGTGTTCTTATATACGTTGTAAATACAACCATGTCGGTGTGTTCAGACGTGTTCATATGTAAACCCTTATCCAGACACAACTATTCTATAAAATAACGAGGGTGTTAAGTTTAATTTTATAAGACATTCAGGTGCTTGCGTGATTCTGTCAGAATCAGATCGACAGCGTATAACTTCGAGCGATGATATATAGGACAAACCGGTCTTACTCAATAAAGCTAGGATATTCTTGCATTTGAGCATTTTAGTATAGGTGTCTTTCCCCTCTCTGCTGCTCTTTGTTCATTTGTTTGGGTCTAACCTATAATATGCCATAATTGCGTATAAATATTTTTAAATCCAATGCCATTTTCAAATGACGTAGTTATTTCCCCCAAAGAGACATTTAACAAGCTCCAAATATCACGTTGATACCAATCCAAACTTTTATTTTTCAGAATACTTATCACAATCCCATACCATAGTCTAAAGGAATCATCAAAGGAATAACTAATTAATTATATAAGACAACTACACAACTATAGAGATACGTACTTTGAACTTCTTTTTACCACTTAATACCGAAAAAAAAACAAAATTAAAAATGTTCACGACTCCACATTATAAATTATGTCAATTAAAATTATAATTGATTACATTAATTATGTAATATGTACAATTTGAAATCATCACAATAAACAAATTGTTACAACTTTTGTTGTTTTCGTATTATTAAGATTATTAAAATAAAATCTAATTAAATTAAATATAATTATTTTACCTCGAAACATTTAATTATACGTAAATTAATCAAAGATCTTCTGTTGTTGTCGTTTAGGGGCTTGTTTGTTTTAATTTTCAATTTGAAAAACATATCGTGTATTGTCTAATGTTTTACATCACACCATAATGATTCTTAGCAGGTACATCTTGTCATTTTTCATCCGCCCTCTCCGCTCTAAACATACCTTTCCCACGTAAGACCTGATTCCACGTCTATATATGTATAACCCACCATATGAAAAATAAGATGAAATTAGATCACCGATTGACGGGAAATTTATTTGAATTTAAGATTGATTGATTGGTGGAATGATTTGACTAGAATAATAAAACAGGTAGGCATTTTATACAGTATCTCTTAGGCAGTGTATCGAGATAAGTTTTTTTTATTTATATATAGACGGTGTACCACAATGATTGATACATCAAGTTGAAATTTGGCATTTTGCATGAATCGTTATACAGACGGTAAACAAGGATATGTTTGTGTGTATAGGGTACATGAGCCAAAAATAATTTATCGTATTTTAATTTGGATATAAGTCAAATAAAATCGGTATCGAGAGTGTAAAGAGTTAATATCAACTTAAGAATTGGTTTACTGTAATAGGAAACGAATTGGTTAGACAAGTAGTCGTAGTATATATATATATATATATATATATATATATATATATATATATATATATATATATATATATATATATATATATATATATATATATATATTTATATGTAGTTCTTGGCGATTGCGCCTCAAAATGCCGTCTTTGATTTGCAAATCACTGGTTCTAATGCTACTTTATGCATCTGTTCTTGATGGCCGTTGGTAAGAGTAAAATTATAAATTACATTTGTCGGGTTGTAATTCTCTCACTACCCAAGTTATAGTTTTTCATTATAGCTTGTTTGGCTGCCTGTTATTTGAGGCTTGCTGGGGTGTGGAATGTTTTTTGCAGTTGATCATAAACTAATTATTAATGATTTTGTAATGAGTTCAGATATCTTTGGTATCTACAGTCCATTGCATGTCCTGAGAACCCCTGGCAGTTTGGGGAAATACTGCGTGTATAATATTTTGTCCTCATAGTTAAACTGTCCTAACTCGTTGGACAATCCTTTAATAAGATCTTAATTGGTATTGAATTGAAGGAAATGGAATCTTCTTGGTTAAAATAAGGTAACGTCATGTAGGTGCCTGTCCACTGAGAAATTGACAACAACGAAATTCCTTCATCGCTCTCGTGGCAAATAAAGTAAGACTCAGTCATCCGAGGGTTTTGAGTTCGATTCCCGGTGTGGTGACGAAATATAAATCCCGATTGGGTGTTTTTAATCTGTAAATGTATGTTGGTAGAACCTTGAGCTCCTAGTTGGCATTGAGTTCTGGAATAATTTTAGCCTTCAATAATTTAAAAACAAAACTCGTCGTATTACTCGTCGTCAGAAGTTTAAGCCCGAAGCTGACTAATTACGCTCTTTCCATAAAAACGTGACTACTTGAGAATAAAGGTTTCTATACTTATTGGCCATGGCCGTTTTAAAAATCATTATGGTACTTTTCAGTGGTGTTGTATGCGGTGAATACCTTGAAGATGTTTATTGATAGCTCACTGTTCAATTCAAGATATTTCCTGTATATTTTGTCTGCCATAGTTTAAGCTACTACAGTTTTCTAATGATGCAGAACATGTCTGTGGTTTTTGGTGAAATCCTAGGTAAGCACCATCTATATACTTTGTGGAATTGAGTGCGGAACCTTTTATGGTTCGAGCCAACTTAGTAATAATAAGGTGGGAAAAGGCAAGGGGCATTATACTTCCTTTACTGAGGTCTTCGGAAATTGAGCAACATATTTGTGAACTGAGCAACCATACATTTAATATCCAGATGCAGATATAAAGGTTATAATCATTAGGAGTAAATTTGATGAAACCCTAACAGATGCAATGTATGTCGGTATTGTCACTGCGGTGCATACAGTTGTGACTTAACGTCTACTCTATAATAAACCATTGATATTGCCATTCACTAATTAAATTAACTTTAATCGATAAAGCACAACTAGCATTGGTGTTACTGGACCAATAAAAACGTGTTATATACCAGCTATGGATCCTTTTTAAAATGGAACCTGCATTGATTGCATTGAATCTGTTGAAAAACTGATTAAAAACAATTTGGAGGGTTATCTAAATATTCTGTTGGAATTTCTAGACCATCTAGCCACTGGCATGTCATCCATATGTATACGGACCGAAATAGAACTATAAAAATCGCCTGCGAATAGTGGTTAATCGTATACGGACGAAATCGAGATAGAAGTTTTTCAATATGATTTGGACATATCCAAGTCCCTGAAGATGAATGTCACCGTATTGCTTTACACTAGTTAGTTCTTAAATATAAATGGTCCCCCACGTTATGATAGAAACGATTCTAAGCGTGAAATCACAATAACTTTAATCTGCTAGGAATCTGATGTAGAAGATAGAGTGCCTTGAAAAGTCAAAACAGATTCCAAGGAATAATTGCGTTTTGAATCAGATATACGGATCGTGACTTATATGATTATTTTCTTTTGAGTGATAGTCCTGTCGGCAAAAAAATTCAAATTAAATGAGTGGTCTTTACGGTACATATTATTCTGCTGTAGTCAACAGAGTCAATCATATCGTTTTGAAATATTTAAACGTGTAATATTCGGAAAGTCCTGCCTATAAAAACAGATATTTTACTGATAATTCATAAATCAGTATCGAAACAGCACATTATGAAGTTGTCGGATGGGTAAGAAAATCACTGGACAATTAAGATTTTTGTATTGGAAACATTACTAGACTTTGAAGGTTAGATACCTTATATTTCAATGCTACGTTCCAGGCAGCTGAAGAGCCATGGGAACCACATTTATAACATGAAAATTATTTTTATTTTTATATTTCTTTATTCTTTTGGCCTTACAGTACAGTAATCGAGAATGGCATGCAGCTTAATCTTTGCGTCAAGCTGGAGCATTTACACCACTCGCATAGCAGGATAGATTAATCCAATATAACGCTCCTGGACACAGATGCAAGGTATAGGCATAAATGTCACATAAATGCTGATTATCATCCAAAGTCACTATTTTGCAGAATAAAATTTAGACTTCATCCAGTAACATATAGGTATCAAAAGAAATATTTTATCCAATAAGACCCGGGTAGGTACCTCTTTCTACTTTTATGAGGCGTGAACCGTCCCCAGCGTGGTGTTGTAATCTTTTAAGAGAGATATAACGAAGGTACCAGTTGTCTTATATATAGAGATTAGCTATAGTGTGTCAAGATTAGTGACTAAGCATGATTAGTGATCTAATCTATCAAAATTTTATTTAAACAATCGGAATAATGTCACACACTCACTTATATTTATCCACCTAAAGACACAACGATTAAATAGCTCTCAGGTGGGTTCGAACCACGGTCAGTTTATAAGCAGTTAGTAGCATTTTTAAATTTTAAAAATTATAACACAGATTTAAAAATTATAATTTTTTAACAATTAAAAACTTTGTAATTATATCTTTTGTTTAACGAATGTCATATTGAAGTAATCAAACTACCGTTATCTGATGGAAAATTTCTAATAATTTCCAAAATATTATTGAAAAATTTCCATTCTGATTCTGATGACAAAGCTGCACACCGCTCTAGTCGGCCAGTCACTAAAAAAGTCGATGGAATATTGACATTGGTAGAGCAAAATCCTCACATAAGCTGTCATGCAAGAACGGCGGCATTAAACATAAGCCACATGACAGTTGGGAAACATTTGAAAATAGCAGGCTATAAAAAGAATCTCGATGTTTGGGTTAATGAACCGCATTAACATTTGTGAAATGCTGCTGGAACACCGCGATGAAAAGTGGGTGAAATACGAAAATTTCAAACATAAACTGGCCAAAGCCTGGTGACAATCCACAAACGAGCTCAAAGCCTGGATTATCGGCAAAAAGGGTTATATTGAGTGTTTGGTGGGATTGGAAGGGAATTATCCAACGATTATGAGCTGCTGCAATGTGACGAAACCACCAATTTGGTCCTGTCCTGGGCTTAACTCGACCGTTTGCACGAAGCAATCTAGAAAGAGCGACCAAACTTAGCCAACAGGAAGAGAATTGTGTTCCATTATGATAGTGCGCGGCCACACACATCTTTGATGACTCAGAACAATTTGATGGAACTTTGTTGGGAAGATAAGATATATCCACTGTATAGCACTAACCTTGCTCTGTCAGACTCCCATTTGTTGCAGTATCTGCAAAACTCTTTTGATGGTAAAAAATTGGTTGACGAAAGCGCCGCTAAAAACTAATTGGCTAAGTTTTTCGACAGCTAATCCAGAATCATCGTATCACCACTGGTTGTTATCTCTTAAGAGTGAAATATATTTCAACTTTATCTAATATCACTTATCCAAAATGGTTTGTTTAATGTTCCAAAAATCCTAGTTTCTTTTGTAAGAATGATTGACGTTACTAGGTATGTACAGTTGGGATCACACATGTATAAAATGTTTTTTATATTTTACATGTGCCAAGTGTTAATATAGCGTAAATTATAAAACGAAGACAATACCTTTCGTAGTCGCGATCAGTTTAAAAATGTTTGAAAAGGCTACCAAAGTCGAAAAGGCTTACCAAGCATAAGCAAGTCACCGTACTTACTTAAACTTCGTACAACAAAAAAAACATATGGAGGAAATCCTGGCATTTCTTCGGAACTTTACATTTCAAATTTCTCGTTACTATATTAGATTAGAACCACGTGGCATTCTTAACGAAGGCATTTCACATTTAAGGTTGTTGGAGATGTAGAAGGGCATTTTGATTTAGAAATGCAGTCGAATCGTTCCAGCAGTAATTAATTCATAACAATTAATTCGAAAATGATAATATCTTCATCTGGGCCAGTAAAGTTGATACTGATTACAAATTATCTAATAATGTAGTGGAGTTAAACGGATTAGCATGAACGATCAATTTTTATAAGTGATGGTTAGTAATGATTTGACAGGTTATAAAAAATGGCTTGTCTACATATGGTCCAAATCCACCATTGACTCATTCGTGAAAATATCAGCACGATTGGCATCTTATGCAACCATTGAAGCAATATTGCTACAGCATACTTACGGTACGTGACTATACGCGACATGGCCAGGTCAACATAAAAAGTGTCAACTCCTTAATCCATACATACGCCCATTTGGTATGGTTTGTTCAACAATTCAAAATACATTTATCAGATACATATTTTATGCTAAACTCGACATCAAGTAATTCTTACGAATCTGCGGTTAACCAGAACAATTTATTACAACACGATTTAAAATGTTAAACAATTGTCATAAAATAAGTACAAAAATAACAGTTACATCTTTGTCATTATTAAATATGAAATCGATATTTTTCAATTTCCTAAAATGATTACAACATTTTTCCATTTTCCTCAAAAGTAATATCCGGCACATTAGGAAATTGAATATTGAAATTTTCTCCGTTTTTGTTCGTCTGTTTTGTTTTTGCTCCTTTATTGCGGAATTCCAAAAAAAAAGCTTTTATTCAAAATGAAAAATAATAATTTATAATAATGAAAATTGTTAAAATAATAATTGTAAACGCGACAAGAACGAGATAGCACATAAAAGCTAATTACTTAAGAATCTTCATCATCATCATCATCATTGTCGTCGCATAGTAGCACCATTATGCGCCGCTAAGTTAAAATATTTAAATTTTTCAACTTTATAGCTTAAAACCATTTAAAAAATAAAATATATTGTATTTTATTAATAAAAAACAAAATCACTTTCTTTATAATAAAAATAAATAAAATTAGCAAAAAAATAATAATCTTAAAGACATTGATTGTGTGAAATTTAATCTTAAAATAATACGAAGAAATAACAACGGAAACGCGGAGAGAAGAAGCAATATCGTTTAAACATCTTAAACACTCAAATTTCCATTTAATTTTTTTGTTTTACGGAAAACTCACGAGTAAATATATGTACATACATCTTGAGTACACACATACATATACATCAAACGAAAGGAAAACGTCTTAAGATGTTGAACTTAATTTGCTTTTCTTTTCCATCGTCTTCTATACACATGCATATCAAACTCGAAACTCATATGTTTAATATTGACTTAGCTGTAAAGATTAGCAAGTATGTATAAACATTTATGTATGTGTGTGTGCGGAGAGCACATAATGTTAGGTATCCTAAGAATTTAATCATTCAATTTATCAAGTCGCTGTAATATATTTTTGTAAAGGGTGGCCTAAAAGATGCTGCTTCTCATGTATAACGCGCGTGGCATGTTGCAAACGATTTAACTATTTTTTTGAACGTTGCTAATTGAACAGTGGATTTTTCAAATGATTTAATGGTTAAATCTGTTTCTTTTAAGCCAGGAGGTCTCAAATCCCAACTATGACGGGATGCAAAAAAGCAATTTTTATCACTTGATACACCATCAGTGATGAAGTATGAACACAACTATGACCCCTTGGTGGTTTGAAGACCTTGAAACCGATTCAACGTACGACAAAAAATATGTCATTAGGTATAAAAAGGGTTATTAGTATAAAGGGTTAGTTGAGAGTATTTTGAGAGCAGTACTCTTTGTAAAGGAGATGAACGAAATTTGCCTTAAATCGACTAAGCAGTCTGAATAAAGTAAGACGTCATTGGATACCCAGGGATACGCAATATATGAAATATATTGGCTAACCTGAGCCCGTTTAGGGAGTGACGTTATTATCTATTAAACGAGAAATTGACCATCATTTTGGTGATCTGGTCCAAAAGAGAAGGGACAGTTCTTAAACAATGATAGACGCCATTTATCTCACAGGGCATTGGTGCCTGAATAATCATATGTTCCGAATGAAAATTCGGAACATCACAAACTACGAACGGCGTGGGGGAGAAGAAGAAGAAACTATTCAGCACTTCTTGTGCTCCTGTTCTTCATACTCTTCCCATAGGCTGCATTTAGGAATACTAAACAAATACATACGTCTGTGTAAAATGACAGTAGCATAGCCACAATGCTGTTTTGAGAATTAATTAGCTATCGAGAACTTTTACTATTAGTTCTGCTGAGATGCTCTGCATCCGATATTTTTAAATCTCATGATGGAATATGCCCTTATTTTACAACCCAATCAACATTTGAAATATGCAGATGACAACTGTGCGATTCGATTAAATGGCAACGGAGTGACAGAGATTCATGATAAAAGTGTGGGATCCACGCTATATACTACGTCCAATTCTGAATATCTTCTTCTGAATACTCCGTCCACTTTTGAATTACAAATACGAATATAAGCTTAAATTGTGCAGAGTGTTGATCAAAAACGTTGTCATGTATGGAAGTGAGAGGTGGACTCTCATGGATGAGTGCGAGAAAGCTTCTATATACGATATGGCTTATTACTACAATTGGATCATCGAACCAAGTGGTCCTCTCTAAGCGCGGGTAAACAGTAATTTTAGATAAATTGGCTAGGGTTCCTGAGACAATGAGATTTTCGGTAGTGAGGAAGACCAATAAGCACAGAACATTTAGATCAGAAATGAATTAGTATAACCCCATGAATCAATCAATAAAAGATGGCTATCATCGGTAAATGCAAAGAATTTTAGTATGAAATATGAACAAACGGATCCGTCTATAAAAGATGAAGTTTAACAGCAACAGAAAATGGTGATAAGATGGCATCCATACAGATGGTTATAAAATTTTAACTGTAAAGCATTAACCAACACCGCAAAACCAACATGGCCATAGAAAATCAGAATTTACTGACGTTGTGAAAAGCTTACATAGGATACGCAAAATAATAAGCTGTTCTAACTAAATAATTGTCGCCGGTTGTAGCTTAATGGTTAAGAGAGTTTCTCATCACGCTGCGGTCTCGATTTCGATTCTCGCCGTTGACCAAAAATTAACATGCCACCGGATGACATAAAATGCGGTTGTGTGTAAAAACATTCGTTCGGCTGACCACCTACAATGTGCACCAATCGTTAAAATGTTTCGTAAGGTCTCAGTTGAGACGCGGTAAGGGCCGTTTACGACCTCTAAGCCATAGATTATTTATTTAACTAAATAAAAGCTTTATTGTAGGTATGAATGCGTGTAATAACAGTATTGGATGAGTTGTGTCAGAGGAAATCGATGGACAAGGACCGCTTATTGCTTACTTCTTGATAATTTTAACGAAATTAACGTGTCATTCTGAGCACTGTTGGTCATAGTACAATGGTATCTCTATATGGTCGATCGCCTTATACTATAACGGTGCTCCAACATCGTTACTATAATTCAAGAATCCGGAAGTAAATAGATTGCATGCTGGATTGAAAGATGATTAAATTATACATCAACAAGGCAGCGTTCTGGTAATGTAGATACTTTTAAAGATGGCCGCAAGTCATGTAAAGTATAAGCATTTTGAAATTTTATAAACAACATGATAATGGTGAATGGAATGCTCTAATTTGCATCATACTAGAATGTACCACCAGTGTGCCTTAAAAGATTTGCAATTTATTTGCATCATTTGTTGAGTCTGCGTTGACACTCGATCCATAGTACACGTTTCTTATGGAAAATCAGTTTTTGATTATTTCCAGTGTTGATATATTAATAAGAGTGCTAGACGTAATACTATCCTTTAAATACTTTTACTAGTTCCATTTATTTTCAGTTTTAATAAAAACTTGTACACCGGAATGTTTCCGGAATCATGTAAACTTTTCTATGTTCATCTATTATTTTAGGAGCAAATCAGGGTCTTGGTGACGATTCTTACGAATCATGGTTGCATTAAGCTTCATCAACCTCTATCTAGTTAATGCTAGTATATGCTTAAACAGTTTTACAGTTTCATCGACTTTATTTTGTATGCATTTGTTAAAGTCCGTAAGCTTCTTAAGTTTTTACTGCAAATTGGGATACAATCTTCGATTAGCACCATGTGCCTGTTTGTGGCATTGTATTAGGAATTTTGTTGGATCCCAGCTAATTTATATCAAAAATGATTTTTAAGGCTGGTAACAAGACGTTAGATTGATTACTATATCGTGATATGGCTATTCTTTCCGCATGTTAGGTATTTTTGGGACTTTCATGCAAAAATGTGAATGTTACCATCTGAAATATATAATTTCAACTACACACCATAAATTTTTTACAGTAAGGTCATACACATACATTTGTTTTCTTAAACGAAATTGCAAAATCTTCTGTGTGCAACTACCACTTTGCGTAATACTTATGTCATACAAAGAAAGTCGAAAGACTACAAAGCCAATTTATTATTTATGTACTTCGTATCTGCCATAGCTGTAGATTCTTCATTATTTGCCTTCACCATGCCATCGGCGTTGTATTTAAGACTGTACCGTTGAGAGCAGCAGAGTGATGTCGCCTCTGCAATCTTTTTTTTACAATAATTTTAACGATGAGATTGATTGTTCAGATATACTTCCACGTTTTAGAGCAAACATTGAAGTAGTTGAAACTGACTACACAATTAATATCAGCGTCGATGGTCTTTTGGTTTCATCAACCAGAATCAATATCTATTCACCTTTCAACAGTAACAAACAGAGCTGAAAAAAGAAAATTTAGACCCGAATCACATTTCAAACGTAAGCTTAAATGTTATATGCTGTATAAGATAGCAGAAAATTTTCAGCAGAAAAAATGATTTTTATACTCGCCACCAGGGGCACTACTATCGCTAAAGAGAATTTCTTCTGCTGTCGTTTTTGTATAGCCAACAGAATTTTTCTATAAATTTTTTAATTTTCTTCAGTATTTTAACTACAAAATTATTTCAGATTTCAAATAAAATATGTATATTATTTCCATTAGATTATAATATGCTGTAAAAGACATATTAATCATCTAGAGTTTAGCCACTTACTGCAAGCTATGAATGAAGCCCCTGTAATTAATATTTCAGTTTGAGCTAAGTCAACTTATCTCCATACATACAAATATGAAGTTTGAGGATAATCGACCGAGTTTGAGCGCCTCCAGAATTTTTCAAAGTTTTGACCCATACATAAAAATCAGTTTTTTCACTGTGAGCTATGGATGGACCCCCTGTAACCAATATGCCATTATGATTTTCCAATAGCTTAGATGACAATACATCTGAATATGAAGTTTGAGGATAATCGACCGAGTTTGAGCGCCTCCAGAATATTTCAAAGTTTTGACCCATACATAAAAATCAGTTTTTTCACTGTGAGCTATGGATGGACCCCCCTGTAACCAATATGCCATTATGATTTTCCAATAGCTAATGTGACAATACATCTGAATATGAAGTTTGAGGATAATCGACCGAGTTTGAGCGCCTCCAGAATTTTTCAAAGTTTTGGCCCATACATAAAAATCAGTTTTTTCACTGTGAGCTATGGATGGACCCCCCTGTAACCAATATGCCATTATGATTTTCCAATAGCTTAGATGACAATACATCTGAATATGAAGTTTGAGGATAATCGACCGAGTTTGAGCGCCTCCAGAATTTTTCAAAGTTTTGACCCATACATAAAAATCAGTTTTTTCACTGTGAGCTATGGATGGACCCCTCTGTAACCAATACATCTGAATATGAAGTTTGAGGATAGTTTTAGAGGCATACATATCATATAGTTAGATTAGTTCTCATTGCTTTCACTGCCAATTCTACTAGCTTAAGAACTACATGCAATTGTAATATCTACTAAAATAATAAATTTAGTTATCTTTATTATTGTAGAATATTATTTTAATTGGTTAGTATTCCTATTTAATGCTATAGAAGCTACTGGGTTAAACAGTGTATAGTAAGAGATTATATTTATTACGATTGCCATTTTTAACGTCATTTTGAAGCAATAAGTTTACAAAATTGGACCAAACAATCATTAAGGCCAAACTATTCTACCTTCGACCGAGTTATTTGGTGTGATTTAAACTACTACATACATTAAAACAACGAGATTTTCATTAAAGGTGATACTTTAAAACCATCAAATAAGCAGTTAACTGTAAATAGAATTTCATTTACTGTACCAAATGCCTTCAACCTTGGCTACGCGTCGATAACTGTTTATAGATAATCTGTTAGAATAGTTAGAACGCTTTAATTGTTTTGTTACAAGAATTTAATACAGCATCGACTGCCGAACTGAACACTATAATAGTTGAACCGCAGTTGAACACTAGTTAAATTATCAATCGACAACTATACGTGATTGCCCGAGACATCCTTCAAACCAGTTTAGTTAATCTATATTTAATATGTGAAGAACCCGTTCGAGCCTTTTCAACAAACAAATCGATAGATCTGATCAGTAAAGAGTCGCGCAGTAGTAAGATGTCACAAGTTTCTTAATCTAC
>OZ010738.1:104455944-104505944 GCA_963932295.1 Tipula lateralis
TATATTGAAGCACAGGGATGTGTTTATAATCCAAACGAAATCTTTTTTTCTAATTGGTTGGATTCCAAGAAGTAATTTCAAGATTACCACACTCCCACAAATGGGATAATGCTCGTCCACAAGATAATGCTCGTCCACATGTTGGTCAATACCTTCTTGAAAACACTAAATTGAAAAGTTTTACCCCAACCAACTTATTCACCAGACATTGCCACGGTCCATAAGTTACCACTTGATGCGCGTAATGGCACATGACCTATTTGAAGAGCACTTCATATCATATTAAGATACCTAAAATTGGATCAATTCATGGATAGCCTCAAAACATCAAGCATTCTTCCGACGTGGTATTGAATCAGGGAAAGTGTTCTTAGTGTGCCAGTATGTTAGGAAAATGCAATGGCATTATTTAGAATAAAACATAACCTACTGTTCTTTCACAATGAATGGCTAATTGATTTTAAATATTTTTGGGAGTCTGATATGAATCGATTGAAGGTTCATCGATGTCCCCAATAAGGACTTTTCTTTAGCATTTATCTGGGCAATGATGTTATTTTTTAGGCCTTGGATGGTGGTTGTACTATCATTGTACACTTTGCTTTCTGAAAATTCTCGTAAAAAGTAATCTAATGGCGTTAAATCGCATGCTCATGAAGTTCTGCGATTCCATCATCTTGTGAAAGGTTTCTGGGTAGTTGATGCCATCATTGTTGTTGATTCCTTTGGATTATCTCCCGCACTTTGCCTTACAACAGCAACATTTTCTGGTGTGTGAATAGTTCTTGTCCTTTTATTTGGGCGATTATGGCGTTAAAGTTTTTACAGTGCACTTGAATAATTTTAACACGGTATTCTATCGAATACGACTGCGTCGCGATAAATGGAAAACATTCAACTAACGACCTTTTAAAATAATTTTTAATTTCCCTGCATCTCATTGGGATAACTCTTCACATGAGACAGTCTACTTATATGCGGCCAAATTACTTAGCTTTATTAATTATTATAATTGAATGATTTGTACCGCATTCATTGAATTGGCTGCCAGCCAAAAAATCTAATTTAGCCCAAATTGTATTTGCGCAGTTCGAAAAATTTAAATTACATTTCTAATAATGCCAAAACCTATTTTTAAATTTACTATCCTAAAGCTGTCGATCTTAACAGAGTCCATCAATCAAATTTTTTCATATTTAATTCGTATAAGTTACGTCTATCCGATGGATATTCATTTTAAATACGATAATTCATGCCTTCTTTCCATTAATCCCATTCTCGGATCAAATATTTTTCCAACCGAAAAAAAACTAGGCATAAAATGTACAATGGTATGGTCCAACCATTTATTATCGTGTACGCTTGGCGCATACGTATGTATGTTGCCCGACCCCACACCAGATCAGCCGAACCACGCATACACACATACACATGCACACGCATTCGTATAACTAGAAAAATAATAATAAATACAAATTGAAATAATTTTATAAAGCACAACAACAACGAAAGCTCTCTCTCCATATATGTATGTATGTATGTATATAAATACATAATATCTAAATGTAAGAAGCTTATTGTATAACGGAAAAATTATTATAACAAAAAAGATTCTCGTATCAAGAAAATGTATGTATACGACGAATAATAAACATTGGTAATGTTTCATCTTCATTTTTTTTTCATCTTTGGTTGAAGATGAAAATTTTTGTAATAAGAAAAATAAAAATGAGTTTTCATCTTAAGATTTGGTGTCAGTATGTATGTATGTGCTCGATATATCTATACATACAATTGTTGTTATATATCGAGGTAATAAGATAAATAAGAAAACAACAGCCAAAGCAACAGCAACAACAACAACGGCAAAAGATTTTTTTCTTTTATATAAATAAATCCATTGTAAGGGTATCAATGTTTAAAATTGTGCTACCAAGAATGTATTCAACATGGCGAAAATTTCATGTCGTTAAGATGAAAAATGTAAATAACAATTTAGACAAAATATAACAATGTTATATATTGGCACTAATAATAATATGCATCAGGGAAATTGTTTTAAAATTAGATACCTTGGAGGCAAGCAAAGTGTTTTCGACTTGATTGAATTTGACATAAACGAGGTTTATTAATTATTTGACATCGTATCGTTGATCGTTATTACTATCGAATTTTTGGTCGACATATGGACGTCTTACTGAGCAAATTGAAGGTGGTCGACCGTATCAACATATTCATTCTGTTCGTACTTTTGATGCAGTGGCAGCTATTTTTTGTGTCGTCCGTCACTTAGGCTCAATTGGCCCATTGTGACCTCCCACTTTTTACTTGACGTTCGGCTATAGGTCCGATTTTACGTAGAAACCATCTGCACATTGCATAGCTGCATGCCAGCCTATATAGTACTGAGACAGAAGATGGAACGGTCCATGTATTCTAAACTCAACAACAGGGATCTCAAATGTGTTCACTCACACCACCAATCACACCGCCTAAACGATTTGGAAAGTCTGTTTTGCATCCTGCCCCTATCGGGATTCGAAACTGGTACCCCCGCTCTATTTGCCGCAGTTTTAACCACCTGGATGGTTTGTGGCAGTTATTAGTGAAAGTGTTCGGTATGAACTAGGAACATTTAACAAGCATCGTTGACAAAAACTTCATTTACATCCATACAAAAATAAACCTACTCAAAAATGAAGGTCACCAGACCATTTAGGTTTGGGAAGGGTTTTCATCAAGAATTAACGTTATAGTGATGAATCTCATTTTTATTTTATAAACTACGTCATTAAGTAAAATTGAGGTATTCGGGAAACAGAGAATCCTCTGTTATCCACGAAGCAGAACTTCATTCTTCAAGTGTCACTGTTTCGTATGGTTTATGGGCATAATTTGGCCATTTTTCTTTGAAAACCAAATTTGCTGATCGTATAATTTCGAGAAATTGTAAAGTTTCTTGGCACGAAGAATTCCAGGATTAACACCACTTGATTATTTTTTGTGGGGTTATATGAAAGGTAAGGTGTATGCTAGTCAAACAATTCAACAACTAAAAACAACGTTTGAGCTTAAATTGAGGTCATTGGCCAGACTTAAACTTATGAAATGATCATAATTTTTGATGTTCGGATGCAGCCCTGTAAACGAAGGGCATAAAATGTTTACTCTTCATTCCAAAATGTGTGTTATAACAATTAGAAATAGGACTAACAGATGAGCTATATACTTAAAAATCATCGAATAATTTTACTTTCACAACTGGTCGTAAATTCTCAATAAAAATTGTATTTATTATAGTAGTTAAGTCAGCCGTTCTAATTTGAATCTCCGAAGCATAACGGCTTCATCCATTAATTACATGCTGATTTTTATTTATTCAGTTTCATTCTTCATCTTTTCGTTCAATGACAAAGTGTATAAATGGGTTTTCTGAAATTTGTCTCTGTTACATATTTCCCATTTGCAAGAATTCCTGTATCATCAGCAAATGTTGTTCCTGAAAAGAGATCAGTAACATTATCACCTAACCCACCTTCCACTGAAATGGAACGCGCTTCAGTTTGAACACAGCACTAATAATATGGAATAACATTTACAAACCCATTAGTAGGTCTTTAACAATCTGCCGTGTGAGTAGCTCATAACTGGGATTTAAGCTATTTTCGACAACTAGATCCCTATAATCTGAATATTATGATAGATAGTACTTTAACAAATTTTATTTCGAGTTAATGAACTTTTTACTATGTAGTTGTATTGAGAAGCAGCTTCAACTCTTCATCAAGGAGCTGAGACGTCAGTTTTCGAAAGAGTATATGTTTGTTTTTTAACCTCTCGTTTTGATTATTGTTGCACCTTTAAACATTCTCACTGATGAATGATGATTAGGTCATCGCTATATCTTCATTGAGAATATCGTTGTTACATAAGCCCTCGATTGCTAATCTCTCATTTCAAGTTATAAATTTTTACGTCATTATACAATATCTAAGCCAATAAAAGTTTACCAAAAGCCCTAAATTTATTCTTACAACTTTGCCATACTTAACGAAAACAGCAATTCACAATCATATAGCATAAGTATATTAAGGAAGTCGATCCCAAACTCTATCATACCAAACTATGAAAAGGCCAACAGAATATGGAATTGATTTGTACAAAATGGAAGTAAATCGAACAATTATCTTTTTTACTCTCTAACTTTGGCTCAAGTCAAAAAATTCTGCATGCGTGACAGTAACGGTGCCAATTTGTTGGATGAGACTAAACTGGGTATTTTACGGATTGAGTTGGGTCGGCGCAAAATTAAACGGATCAGATGTTGTGATGCTTTCTAAGTGATGGCGTCTTTTTAAGCAAATGCGCATATGATGCCACCTACTATTGGTTTGTCGAGTAGATTGTAGAAGAGCTCTGTAGTGGTTGTCAGCTGTCAGTAGCTCGTAGACTACTTAACCCCCACCTAGATCCTTGTTATCCAGAAAAATCTAGAGTGGTTTCGCGAACACCATTGTGATGAATTCAAATGTTAATGGATGGAAAATTGTTCGACACAGGCGAGAGACTAATCGCCAACCGATTGTGTTCCGGATTGATTTAAAGTCTATACATTTTTGGTTCCGGATCATCCTTACAGTACGTGCTTGAGAGAATCTCTAGCACTCTTAAATCTCAAACTGAAGTATATATTTTTCTTACGATTCCATTACTAAATCTCCTTCTGAATATTTAACATATCTTGTAAATTGATGTAAGCATACAAAAATTCATCTGGAAGTCTATTGTAAAATATATTTAAATAACGATCAATCGAAAAGAAAATTCATCAACTAACAAGCAGTCGGTGACGGGAAAATCCGACTCAGTTTTATTTCATAATGCACATCACTCTCTATGTGGCGGCCTACTAGCGTTTACAACAGAGGTTCTACTCTGCTAAACTATTTAAGTTCCTCTGAGATGAATGTTTTATGCGATCCTATGTGGGTTTCACCAGACTTGCAAAATCTGTTATTCGAATTGCTTGTATTTATTTTCAGCTGGTTCTCTACCTCTGAACAGGGTGCTGACTTTGGTTATAGCTTTCCATCGCATGATCTGAGGATTTCTGGAAGTTAAGGGACATACAGGACTACTCTTCTAACAAGATCTAAATTGGCAAAGGATTGTAAAATTTTCTGAATGTCCTTGGTTGTGACAAGAAGATAACAGTGATGTGGGTTCCTGCCTATTGTGCCATTGAGGGCAACGAAATTACAGACTGTCTGGCTAACACTGGTTCTCACTTATATTTCATAGATCCTGAACATTTGCTTCTTTATCTCTGCTCCTTTATCTCTTTATCTATCAAATCTAAATCTGACGAGGCCGGCTACCCCTGAATGTAAGGCGAAATACTTTTACAGAGAGTTACTGGCTGTAGCCTTTTCACGTTAATTAAGTGGTCTCGGTGGTCTCATCAAGAATTATACTTTTTGAGGTTCAAAAACTATATCTTAGATGTTCTATGGCTTAATCTATTCATCGTTCTATTTTTGAGATTAAACATTATCACTTTACGGAATATTCACCAAATGGCGTAACCTTCGCGAAATAGAATGATATTGATTATACTGATAACTAGTGTGTGATGTCGTCTAGTGTGATGTATCATACTCTGACACATGCACAATGAAACTTGGGTCATTGATCTATAAAATACAGTTATATTTGAGATGTAATAAGCTCAATGAATAAACCCAAACTCCTGCAAATATGATATAAAAAGTTTGATAACTAAGGAAGGAGAGGCACGAGTCAGCATCATCAACTCTAATATGTTAATATTAGTGAATATCTTAATATATGGCGTAGAAAAATCGCAAGGGATTGGCCCCATTGCCAAAATGATTGCGAATCAAATTTGCAACAATCCTAAAGTCGTGGATGCCTATGAATAACATATGTAGAAGAGGAAATTGACATAATGTGGACAAACATCTGTAACGGACCCAGGTAAGTATTATCGGAACTCGACTTCAGAAATACTTCTTCAGTCATAATTCTTATATAGAAAAATAATTATGGGTATCACGCAAGAGGATGTATCAGTTACTTCAAGGTCAATGTTACCGTTTTGATCCGATAAAATCCATTTAAGTTTTGATAATTAGATACGCTAATACCCGGAAAAATCAAATTTTCGTTATGGATAAGATTCTGGTACGGTTAAGAAAAAATGTGGTATCGAAAAGCCCACGCTCTCATCTTCATTCTGCAGAATTCTCGATATGTATCAAATACTTAAAAACTTTTCAAAGTGCTCGAATCAGAATCCAGTTAAGCTGACAGTGATGAGGAATCGGTCGCCAAGAAGTTGAAGCTTATGAGGACTATTCGATCCCAGTGGATCGATATTATTGATTGGATCGAATGTCGTAACAATTTAGCGTTTTGGGTATGTATTTGGCTAACAAATATTAAATCGAACCTTGTAACATACTACACAAGTGACTCGCACTGTAAATATGTCTTCTAACAAAATTACACCAACTATGTATAGAACTGTTTAAGCCTTTGAAAAGCAAGAATTACCTATCAAATTTGCTAAAAATGTGTTCCAGACTCTACAATATAAAAACATATAGAGTGCAGTAACACGAAATCTATGGAAATCGTTAAATACGTTTTGGGACCAAAAGGGCGGGAAAATGTTACTAACCAGCTTAAAAATGAAGTTTTCTATAATGATAGATGATTCGATGGATATTTATAATGCCAAATCAATGGTAGCCCGCGTTTTTGCTAGCAAAAGCAGTTTAACAACGAACAGATTTTTAAACATATGTGCTAGTAACGCTTGCAATAAGCACGAAATATTTAGTGAGAATTTTGATTTACTTGATATAAAAAATTGGTTTTCTCATTTGATGTAAATAATTTTTTTGCCATGAATTTACTGTTCACCTTGCACTTGTTCTTATGACCAAGAAAGCGATCTTGCTGAACCGTCACTACCGTTCATCGTAATGTTTCTTTATGTACGCAACGTACGATTGAAAACAAGTGAGAAAATTTGGTTAATACTGTACAATCAGAATCTAGTTTCTACAATTTTCTCTACAAATTCAGATTCATTACCATTTTAAGAAATTGGCAGACGTTTTTGCTGACAAACATTTCAGGCTTGTGAGCGCTTTCAAAAGCTCACTATAGACCAAACAGCATTACCAAATCAGATGATTAAATGATTTTTTATGTAGTCTCTGCTTCACCAAAAGCTAATCTGGGCAAAAAATTGATACATCTTTCTTATTTTTCTATTTGAAAGACAAATCTGTTGATAGACCCAGACAGTCATTCGGTGATGAAAGATTAAATTTTTTTATGACTAGGTCTAAACTGGGATGTATGATGACTCCAGGCTGTTACTTCTTACGGAAGAAGCACTAACATTACCAACTGAGTTCGTTGTTTGAAGGCAACATAATATGCTTTAAAGGAAAGTTCAACGGATTTCTGATGATTTACAGATTTGGATTCGAAAATGGATAGAACCGATTACCATCTGGTGGGAACTATGTCACGACTAGTGTCAAAGTACAAATTGCAAAATTTCAATGGTTAAAAGATAACAATTCTCTTATCAGCGATTGGGTTCATATTCTCGATTATTCGATTTACTTTACTACTCGTAAGTGTGATTTATGTTATTCGTCTGTATGATTTCACAATGAGTATGGTGTAGCTGGCGTGCTTCAATGTCTATTACATACTGTATAGTATTATCTTATTTTATGTACATCGCTGCCTTAATTTTTTAGTCAACTATATCATAACTGTTTGATACGCTGAAGGGGTGACATCTCATACTCTTAAAATACGTTCCATCCAGTTGACTTTTTAGATTATTACTAGTGATAAAATTACTATCTTATCGAGTGGATATTTCTAAAAATAACTACTGAAGATGGTGTTGATCTAGAAGCAGATCTAGAATATTTTATATCGAGTGTTTTTTATATGTCTGGCTTTGTGTAAATGATTCCATGGCGCATCAAAGTAACATTACCAACTAGGTTATTTCGTACCTTTTGATATACCCTGTATCAATAGGGGTAGACATACATATATATTTTCCAATTTTCTTATTTAACATTATTATAACGTATTTCAATTTCAGACTGAAACTTAAACTAAATAAATAGAATTTCAAATTGAGTTCAAAATAGAAATGGGAGAACGAAGAATTAGAAGGACTTCATTGTTATACAAGTATGTACGAGTAGATTGGTTTTCAAGTAATATTTCTATTGTTGTAATAAATTAGAATTTTAAATGATAAAAATAATATGCGCGCAGCAAAACCTTATAATTTCCCGGGTTAATTGTTTGCCAACAAATCGTTGATTAAAGTTTTTATATACCGCACTGTAAACGATTTGGTGTGAAATCAATGTTTGAAATTTCGTTTGAATGCTTTATCTCGAACAAAAGCAAAAAAAATCGATCGATTTAAAACACTTACTCTCGTCTTACCACATACCTTACGGCAGTGAAAATTTTAAATTGTTTTTATATTGATATTTCGAGGAAAAATTTAAATCATAATGGAGCAAAAATCTATTTTCGTGTCTCAGTATACAAAATAAAAAAAAAATGAAAACTTTTATTATATATCAAAGAAATTAACCCTTTTCATTTCAGTACCTGTTATATATAATATACCTTCTTGTAACACCAATTTAAATTTTGTTTTCACTAAAAACATAAATAAAATACAAAAAATGTTTACAAAACAATTAAATTCGAATAAAATTTCAATTAACAAGCGAAGGTAATAATTTAATTTTAAAGGCAAAGCAGCGAAAATTTGTTTGGGAGTCTGTCTCTAACCCAGATTCATTTTACCGGGGAATATAACCGAATATTTAAACATGGGATCAGATGTTCAAAATATTTATTTTTAATATACGAGTATATATATATATATATATATATATATATATATATATATATATATATATATATATATATATATATATATATATATATATGTATATATATATATATATATATATATATATATATATATATATATATATATATATTGATATATATATATATATATAAATATTTATTAAAGTAATTTATATGTCTAAGGTACAAGTGTCATATAATTAATATTCTATTATTAATTAATTTATTATTTTTCGAAGCACAAAAATATGAAGAGTACCTTTCTCAACAATGTATACGGGTAAAGTACTTATATTTTATGTACGTACATATATACTTGAAGTGTATGTTAAAAATAAGTCAACCATAATTCGGAATAACTTTGTGTAATAATATTACAGTGGTATCCCTCTAGTGTAAGTCATTAAATACAGTATGCAGCGCACTGCACCATTATTTATCTATAAACTTGAATGTAGACAAGCATGTAGATAAACAAATTTACTGTAAACGATATACACATTGTTGGCACTTACGTAGACAATTTCGACGACTATGTACGCAATAAAATTTTAAAGATCATTGCGGCTGTGATATTGGTTCTTATTTATTTATTCTGCTGACAGCGACGTCTACTTGATCGTTGGAGGCTAGTTAACTGAAGGCGACCTTTACGGTCGAGAAGTTATCTGCATAAAGTTAGTAGAATCTTTATAATAGTCGACAGTGAATTCAGGAAGGACGGATTGGTTCTAAGTATGTCAAGTACATTTTTTAAGAATGACTCCAACCTGGATGATAAAGTGGACACCGACAATTGGGAAGGTTTTTAACTGGTTGAGGCATAATGTGGTATCCACTCAGTTGATATTGCAACCTATGTTGACAGTCAGGTAGCCAATCAATTCGATTTCGTCTTGAGTGACGTTGAGTTCTAGAATATTTGCATTCCAGGTCACTCGAGTGTGTTGCAGAACTGCAGAGCTGACGAAATAGCCGCAAATGATTCCACTATTGTATCGCTTGATTATATCCGATTACAGCGTTTTTGTTAACACTAAGGACATGTGGATAAATTCTTTAACGTGCAGTAAATCACAATAAGTCAGGCCAAAAGTCAAAAATGGAATTGAATAACAAAAACGTCAATTGAGAACGGTGGTTGTAATACTTACAGGACAAAGATGAGACTGAGAGGACAAAGGGAAGATAAAGGGAAAGAAGAGCTGTGCAAACAAACGGAAAGAGATGACGATGACTCGTATAAGAGATAAATAAATGAATAACTGATGTAATGTGATTGTATTGGAAATTATAAAATACACGCTACTCAGTGCCGGTTTGATGCTAATATCTCTACCGTACTAGAAACCGCCTCATCATTTGGTTTATGGACGTGTTTGCGTATAAATATTATACAATAACACACTTGCAGAGTAAATTACACGATGGTACATATTTTTTTCTAAATTTTATTGTGTCGTTGCTATGTGTGTATAAGCTCGTTGAGTTTTTCGTCTGTACGTAGCCAATCCGCTAATAAGAAATAATACATGGACCAGAGACTTACGTCATTGATTTTAAATTTTCTGGCACATATACGACTTCGGCTGATGTATTGAACCGTTTATTATCTGAGTTGAGTTGCAGTAATATTTTACCATCAAAACCCCATTGGTGCTCATCTACCGGTTCCTCTATGTAACTTGGGTTATGGTTATCATAGACATAAACTCTTATTGGAGATAGAGAAGTTGCAGAAAATGGTAGAGTACCGATATTAGTTTTATACAACTTTGCTAGATGATCACATATAAATATATTGGAAAACTTCATGAAATGAAGAATTTCTTTTATTGAATTCAGATAGTAATGATCATTATTCTCATTTTAAAAGTAAGGCGGCGATTCTGGAATATCTTCCGTATCTAACGCCACTTATGAGTTCACTACGTTAGGCAATGGATTGTCAATAACCCATCTGGACGACAACGCTCTTTTGTATCTTACTTCATCGTTGAATGGAATAATCAAAGTACATTTCACATTTGAAAACTTGCTTTTGGTAATCAAATTTATAGCATCCTCTAGATGCTCAACGAAACACGAAACATCAATGGCAAGCTGAAACGTTTGCGGATTTCTAAGATTTAGCGATTTTGTGATTATTCTTATAAAGTGAACTAGATCACTGCATTTGGTTTTGTATTGATTATTTATTATTACCACAAATTTATTTTCAAATTTATACAATTTTGTTACCGCATTGATGGTTATTTGGTAATGATTGCTGATATTAATTTTATTTTTCTTTAAGTAACCTTTTAGCAAGCATCTATCCATTTTTTCATGCATAGCTACCACAATTAGAAGCAAAACTTCAGGTAGGGTTTTCTTTATCCACGAAATTACTTCAGGTTCTTTATATGCGTAGTTTTTATTAGGAATATCTTCTAAAAACTGAAAGCACTTATCATAATCTTCCAATGGCAATACTTTCTTAGCAGTTGATTTGAATTTTGAAGTAAACCTCTTAAGAATCCAGGTTGACGAGGGTTTACTGATTTGTATATTATTTTGTGCATCTGTTTGAGCTCCACGATTCACCATATTAATAGGCGTAATAACTCTCATTGGGTAGTTATTCGTAAATCCGGTAAATGACATTATTTCGTCCTTAACTTCACACATTGCATTTCTTAATCTCGTAGATTTTGAGTTAGATGAATCAAGCTTCGGCGGAATAATTGGTAGTATAGAATTCATATTTATTATCGAATTTGATCGTTTAGGCGAAGCTTTTGAAAAAACGATTTCTTTTGAGACCACTCAAATTCCTTTACTAGCAGCCCATCAGGCCAAACTTTAGAGTTCACTGCTGCATCGAATGATTCACCAGGGATATTGATGTTATATGAAATATAGTTATATTTCAGACCACTTGGTGGCTTTGGAACTATTCGGTGGATATACACGTCATCAGTACGTATAATTTTATCCACTAATTGCTTGAATTCTATATTTGATACTGAGCAGTGAATTCGACTAATAAAAAGCGATCTTCTTGGTTGAGCTACTCGAATACTAATTTCATTAGTTGAGGTTTCAGTCGTAGTATTCGAAATGATTTCGTTACTTTTTAAGACACTACTATCTTCCAATTTACTTTCGTCCATATCTTTATTTTCTTTAATTATCACGTTGGATTTTGGTTTGCTTATAATTTTCACTAAATCAGTGCTATCAGTAGTGGATGTTTTGGAATGCAATATCTCTTGTATCCTTTTTGATCGCCTTACAAAGAGGACTTCAACATTGTCCGCAGTTTTCTGTCCAATTGATTTATTATCAAAACATTTGCAATTACACAATGAGGGTTTCTGCTTTAGTTCACCGATCTCGTTATGCAGTTCTACTATTATGGAACTGGCCAGTTCCATTTTTTGAGAGAATGTTGCCATTAGGTTAGACAATAAGTCGAGCCTCCCTGCCACAGCTATAATGTTTAAGTTGCAGCAGTTATCACAGTACCAACGAAGACATTTATGCGATATTATCGCCTGTGACACTGTCTGTGTTATAGATAAACATTTGGCGTGATACATTTTGGAGCAAATTCCCCTGCAACTGACGACCTCATCTCGGTAATCACACACAATTTTACACACTGTACAGATATTCATTTTAAGTTTTTGTCACTTGATTGATATAAATAGGTCACTAGGCACACTAACTGCAGTACAAGGTCACAAACCGCGTTTTTACTTCCGTACACACGATGTCACTTTATTATAAAATATAAAATATGCACTGATTGCAAAATTAGGTCACTATGCACACTAATTGTATTTAATAATTGCGATTTTACTCCTGAATTTCGATGAACGAAATAAACTATTATACAATCAGTTGTTTCCTACGGCCGTGACAATTATGGTCGTCCCGACTATCCATAAAAATTACGATTATTTGATGATTTACCACAACTACGCCGGTTGTAGCTTAATGGTTAAGAGAGTTTTCCATCACGCCGTGGTCTCGAGTTCGATTCCCGCCGTTGACCAAAAATTAACATGCAACCAGATGATAAAGAAACGCGTTTGTGTGTAAAAACATTCGTCAAACGTTCTTAAGGTTTCATTTGATGCGGTAAGGGTCGTTTACGGCATCTAAGCTAGTGATTAGTTTTTTACCACAACTACAGATCGACCAATGTAGGACTTAGAGTGAAAGAACTTTTCTACCGCCTCAAAAATGGAGTGATTTTCAATAATCAATCTGGCAGAAGCTAATTTACAAATTTGACTTAATGATTTTCCTTTGAATCCTTTAATAGACATGATTATCACTAACACTTATATTTTGTTGGCGTTCACAACTAACTACGAATACATCAATCTTTAGTTACACAATAATAAAAATTAACAGATAGAAAAAAAAAACATAAAAGTAAGGTATGCTCAACTTTTCCAACTTTAACTTTTGCAATTTAACGATTGAACGATGTTTGGCGAGCTCACCTCCGAGTTTTTTAAGGATCATACAAGTCCTAAGGAGTATTTGGTAACGTCTGTTATTTCTATGACAGCGTGTATTAGAGATATATATGAAAACACATCAGTTTTCAAGACAACAAGACGATTGGATAAGATTGGGATTCATGTAGATGATAAACCAATTCGTTTTGTGTCCAAAATGTTACGGTAGGCAAAGAATGAGAAATAAGTATCGGAGTATTTTTTGGTGTTTTAAAGGAGATACATTGACCGTCTCCTAAAGTACAATTACATAATTTGTGGTTTTATGAAATTAAATGTTTTATGAAACGGTTTTAACGATTTTACTCATGACATTACCACTATAAGAAAACTTACTAGAGGAGATCGTGAGATAGAACATATGAGGTCAAATCAATATATTCCTAGTGTTGGTATGTAATTATGAACTGAAAGAGAAAACCATATATTGATTTGTTGTTTATTTTTCAGTTACAAGAAACATCTAGAAACAACTTTTGTTATATTTTGTTAAATTTATTTCTGGACGTCAATTTTGCAACACGTGTTTAAACAAAAATGAATAAAATTGAATATCGTGTTGATTATTCGACTAAAGTTGATGGTAAATGTAGACCAAAATATTCTACAGTAACGAAGTGGATTAAATTATTTAAAAGTGGTAGAGAATCGCTAGAAGATGATGATGGCTAGTGATGACAACAGGACGCTATCACGCATGAAAACGTTTTTTTAGCAGAACATTTTGTATTAGAGGACCGCCGTGTTAATATTGCAGAATTATCGAGCAATCTCAGGCTTTCTTTTGGTATCATATTTACAATTCTGCATGATCATCTTCATCTTTCAAAATTTTGTGCAAGATGGGTTCCCCGTTTCCTAACCCCGGAACAGAAAAAAATCATAAGGCTAAAACTGCTCTGTGTGAATGTGGCTTTGAAGAAACCCTTCAACCTATAGTCCAGATTTGGCCCGTACTGTTTTTTTCTGTATCCAAATTTAAAATTTTCAATTATTTATGAAGTTATGTCCACTACTGAAGATTATTTTGAAGACCAAAACAAAACTTTGTTTTTCGTCAGTTTAAATAAATTGTTTGAAAGATGTAATCAATGCATTAATGTTGGATTGGAGGAGATAATGTTGAAAAATAAAAATAAAATTTTGATTTGCACTCACTTGTTCACTCTACAAAATCAGTTGCATTATTTCTGTACAGACTTGCAAAGCAATGTATTTCGCCCAGGCAGGGTAAGGAAAATTAGCAGTCAATTGTCATTGGAGACCTGGATGGAAATGTTTGTTTTAACATCGATTCAGTAAATTTGACATATAGTGACAACTTTTTTCTGATTTTTTCAGTTTCACTTGTGCTTTAAGCTGTAATTGAATATCTTCAAATACAAACCGTAGAGATATTCATTGTGGATTCCTCCTCTTTTCTTTTGATGTGCGACCTTTTATTAGGCATCGCTTAAATTTGGAGAACTATCATGGTATATAGCTTACGTTTGCACAGGATACTGTTCATGCAAAGGATACTTACTGGCCATGCAAAAGTTGTAGTATTAGCCAACAAGTCTTCGATAATTTGTTCAAAAACACATACATTAAAAACATTTACACGACTATTTAAAATTCAAAATACATTAGTGATTTTATTCATATACTAATTAGTTTTCGTATGAAATATTTGATTCCATACGCTTAAAATGATTATTTGTACATGTGAGACATGTTTCCGGTGTGTTCGCATTGGTATATAATGAAGAACGAAAACCGCATATAACGTTTAGAACTTCACTACTAAGCTTATTTCTTGAGCGATAAAACATATGAAGCAACTTTTGATAGCTGTGGAAAAGGCAATAGTTTTTTAAAAATTTGAGACTGCACCATTGCTCAGCTGAATCTTGCGAATAGGTGGATTTTTGTATACCATTAAAGTGATTTGGGACAGTTATTCATTCCAAATTCAGTAGATTCTGTGCTAAAATGTATCCGAGTTGGATAGCGCAACTAACCACGGATTAACTAACCAAATGAGGTACATTTTTTATCAGGATAAAACCCTGTAACACAAATATAGAATAATTATTCAAAGTACCAAGTAACACCTTGAACAGATTTTTTTAGTACGTCACAAAACCAAAACTGGAAAATTTAAAACAATAATTATTTTATTTTGATAAATAATGCGAAATTAGATACGACAATCATTTAGATAAAAATTCCTTACATCTTAGGTAATTTTTAAAATCTGTCATTTCTTGCCTACACTCACTTTTTCTATTAAAATTCCTTACAAATAGGGAATGTTCCTTACATCTGGCATCACTGAATTTCTGTGATACCAGTAAGTTTTTTTTTCAAATCGAGAATGGAAATATGGGTATAGAGCTATGTGTCATTTAAACAAATTCGATTTGTCAAGAGATAAGGAAAAAATCTAAACAAATTGTTCCCGATATTATAAACACTGCTTAAAGCCACTGTACTTTTAAAAACTGAGTCATTTTTGGTGGCTATAAATCGGAAAATGGAACTTAAAAATATTTAATG
Source organism: Tipula lateralis (assembly GCA_963932295.1). NCBI lineage: Eukaryota > Metazoa > Arthropoda > Insecta > Diptera > Tipulidae > Tipula > Tipula lateralis. Next base: position 104,471,964 of record OZ010738.1, read on the forward strand.
TCAAGAACATTTTCCAAAGTATAATGTCAAGAATTTTCAAGTTAGCCTTCAGCTTCCTAGTTACTGGGAAGAGTTCACCTAGATCCAAGTTTCAGAGGTAAAGCACATGAAATTGAGGATATACGATAATGTCAACCTAACTAGATATTTTTATTTTTTTGGTTCACATCACCGATGATTAAACATTTTTAACAAATTATTACCTCTAAGATAATAAAAATACAAATGATGACTTTTCACAATAAATTGCTGGCTGGATGGAGTCCTCCTTGAAATATTGAGTGATAATTTCATCAATTAGAAAAAACATTTCCAATGTTAAAAGAATAGTTTCCCGTGCAAACGTAAGCTATATACTAACCATGATAATTCTCGTATTTTAAGCCATACCTTATGAAAGGTTACACATCATAAGAAAAGACGATGGATACACAAAGAACATCTTTGAAGATCTTCAATTACAGTTTATAGCACAAGTAAAACTAAAGGAATCATAAAAAAAATTTCACTGTTTGTCAGAGTTACTGAATCGATGTTAACACGAACATATCCATCTAGGTCCCAAATGACAGTTGAGTGCAAATGCCTTCTACAAAAAACATTGCTTTCCAATAATCCAGTAGTGTTCACCATGTCTACGTATTTAGACCAATATCTCACCACTTCTTCAAGTCATTCCCTTCTGTTTATTTCAACACGAGCTCAAATTCTCTAAGGATCTTTGAGATTTATATATTATTACGACTCAATGAGGAATCCAACCTCAAGGTTTTTTTAACCAATAAACTGCACATTCTTATCATCAATGAGCTTATAAGCTCAAAATGAGATGCAGTTGACAAAACTAATGTAAACAAATAAATTCTCGAGGTCATCTTCACCAGGCAATAATCTTTCGGCGAAGATCCATAACCTATGTGTTCAGGTACTTAAGCACAGGTTTGGTGTTAACAAATTTATTTACTTGATGCGGTTCATCAGTCTAACGGTCCAATAATATTTATTCGTCTCCTACTTACGACAAGCTCTGAAAATATTTACAAAACATCTATAGGACGAAATAACAAACGAAAATCAAAAAATTGTATCATGTAAAACGGGTTAGATAATTTATAAAGCGACCCACATTATATCGTGTGTCGCATATACAAATCATTTATACAAACACATTTTTTTGGGCCATGTTAAATCAATTATATTTCAGGCCTTATCACCGTTCACACAAATAACATCCATGTATGTCGAACGAAAATTAAAATTTTTCCCATCGTCGTTTTAAAATACATTTTTGTTCGCTTTACATTTCATAATATTTTATTATGAAAAACAACATTCCACCACCGATAAGATTTATCTCACCTAAACTGTTTGTATATGTATATACACACACAGTGTATAAAAGTCACGTATGCGGTTAATGTATTTTCGCGCGACACACTCACACACACATAGACACTTTTAATGATCCTAATTTCCAAATGATCAAATTATGTTTTACATTTCAGTGTGTCGCTTCGCAAATTAAGAATATATTATGTATACGAAAGCGTACAAGTTCTTGCATCCACCAACCAACCAACCAACTTTCGAAATGATTTAAATTATTTTGTGTTCGTTTTTGTTTTCTTGAGTGTTTCCTTTTATTGAAATTTTTCCAAATAAAATTAAAAAAAAATGTTGAATTGAGGAAAAAATTACAACAAATGTAATAAAAAAAAAAGAAATGAATTGAATTCTTTTTTTTTTCGTACATATATTTAATGTTATTTTCATTGTCAAATTCGCTGAACGAATTACATTTTTTTTTGTATAATTTTTCCACATTTCCATTGCTCCATCGAGCTAACACGAGTACTTTTGATGTAACAAAAGAAAATTAAAGTGTGAGATTTTCCCTTTTTGTCATTCCTCTTTTATTTTATATATAATTTTTTTTTATAGTAAGCTAGAGAATTATATTGTTACCATGGTAACAAGAAAAAGAAAAAAACATTTATTTGTTCTCCTCTCTCTTTTTCTCTCGCGCGCGATTTTTTTTTTAGACGAATAGGAAAACAAATATGAAAATTGTGATCGACATATTTGTTGTTGCCGTTGTGATACAGTTCTGATGTGTAATTTTGTTCAACATGAGACGGATATTTGAGGAAGACAACAATGAAAATAGATTTTATAGAATAGAAAATAGAACAATTGTTTAAATAGGATCCGAAATATCTTGAAAAATTGAACATTGAGTACAATTGAAAATTTACAGAGAAAAGGTTTTGCAAAGAAAGAAAAAAAGTAAAAATGATGTAAAATAAATAGCTATAGGGTGTTAAGATTTTATGGGCACATTCGATTCGATTTACATGTGTTGATAACGTAAATTTAGTTTTTCTTTTATTTCGAGATAATCACTGTACAAATTTTTCCCAAATCCCTTTTACTGCCTTCACAGATTTTATTCGGTTAGGTCATTACATTGTATGATTTTGATTTGAACTAAAGATATGCGGATAAAATATTTTCATAATATTAACATAAATATTTTGATTTTCTTCTTGTTCTTAGGTATTAGATAAGGGTAAAAATAAAATATTTTTGCTCGATTCGATAGATTTTTGATTAGAATATTATGTAGGTTAACCTAAATTTAATAAAACAAAATACGGGTTAATGTGAAAATATAAAGATTCCAACGGGGCTTAATCTTTTGAAATTTACGATGTAACATATGACGATTGAGCTAAAGTGACAAATGTATCCAAATAAATATTTTCATTTTCGTTTTGGAAAAATGCTACCGACGTGATAGTCTTTAGGTATCATAAAACTCAGCCCAAAAATGTTTACACCTGTTTAACTGGAGTAGATAAAGTAAAAATTCACCAAAAACACATTGAGTGAGGAGATATGTACCATATATATATATATATTAGTTTGGGGATAATGCCTCAGTGCTAAAGCTGTGGTAGTTGGACCGGGAGGTACCGTTTTCGAATTCCAAAACGGCAGGAAATAAAATGGATTTTCATCATTATTACGATCATCATCGTGTTGGAGTGCATAATTCATGAATCAATCCATATTCCATGCTTATTTGGTTGTAACGGTGTCAAGTAGAACGTAGATAAGCGAACCGCCAGAGAGTTATAGCCCAAAATAATTGCAAATGATGGTAACAAACAGATAAAGTTTGAGGAGGGCCAAATCGGCCTAAAGGCAAACATTACAAAAAATATACCGTCTAATGTTAAGACCAATAATTGTTAATTGACTTAAGGCTCAAAGCTTGCAAAATGTTACTATTTGTAACCTCAACGCCTCCTTTACTGTCGGTAACGATGACTCCTGATGTCTTCAAGATTAAAAACGTATACGGGGCTGGGTTTTGATCGAAACCGATAAATCCTAATTTTTGTATTATCGATAATTACGGTTATCGAGAAACCTAAATTTACACATGTTGGCCAGTTATTTCAGCTGGATTGATTTATATGGTTGCTTCACCATATCAGCCTCACATTCATTGACAAGCAATTTTTTCATCAAATGCTTAGCTGTTTTAACTATTTCAATTTTTGAAACCATCAGTTAAGCTGCCAATGAAAACAAACAGAAATACTGGTTAATTTCGTCAATACAGGTTCAAAATTAGTAGCTTCAAAATTAAGAGACTCGAAAAGAAATTTTAACATGGCTTTTCTGTTAAGTAAATGTGCATATTGCAGGATCTTGCATAGAATCTGAATTTGAATTGAGTAGTTCCGAGAATTTAAAACAAGATTTTCCGATGTTGATGAAAACAAAATTTCCGAGAAACGATACTTTAAAAGTAGTCTTAAATCTTTGGGATAGGAATTTCTATCCCAATCTCTAGGTACGGGCCACTATTATAGGATGAAGTACAAAAATCGAAATTAGAATTTCAGAGCCCATCTTACCCATTATTTTTGGTTAAAGTTTACTTATAGTGTATTATTGTTTCTATACGTATAGTCTGAAACTTTAAGGAGTAGTTTATAGATCAAGGTGCACTAAGCGTTAGATTTTTTGCTGGTTTATAGCTTCGCAGCTTTAATTATAATGAAAATCCGTTACATGGAAATGTTTCTTAACTTACATGTGCATGTACCGTACTCATAGGGGTGAGCTCTAAGAGCTTTGTACATAAATATCTCATACAATATTTTTTAATTTTTCTCAACAGGAAACCGAATTCGGTATGCATGGAAATGGCATCACTATGTCAAGATAAAACCTTTTTATTGTGCAAAAAACAATTCAGTTCACTGGGCTATACATAATAGAGGACAAGAAAGGATAAAACTACAGGGTTTATAATATAAGGGACAACATCCTCTTCAACAATAAAACGTCAATGTACTAGTAACATGTATATCTTCTGTCTTAAGTGTGTCTTTGAAATATTTCCTTTGCCTATACAACGACAGTTCCAATTTCACGTTTCAGGTTTCTTAAACGACTTTTTTACCAGTTATTTTGCCAATTTTCATCTGACACGTCAACATAAATGTGGACGAAAATCTTTTTGGCAAAACTGTCTATTCACTCGCAACGTCTGTTAATTTTTTCTGATTTCTATTGAATTCTGCAGTTTAATAGAATTCTTTTCTGACCAAACCCAAATTCAACGAGCTCATTAGTTTTGTTATAATCAGTCTATATAATGTTTTAATATTAACTAAAATTGATTGAAATTCAACAAAGTTTTGTGCTCAATGAAATAAGCAGGTACATGATGTTAACCGAGAAATATTCCAATTTTCGAATCTCCACTGCCTTTTTGGAAAACTGAACAGATTTAAACCAAAGAACAGGCAAATTTTATAAAGATATTGTCGTTCCATTTAATCGTGAATTTCGTCTCGTGATCTGGAATGTTTCTAACGAACGAATTCTGACAAATACTGAACAGTTAAATCAAGTATCAAGAGTCTTTACCACTAATGTGATTTAACGCTATCATGATCAGTTTGAATCATCACCTAGACTACGATTTAATCCTATTTATAGACTACTCGTATTTAAATAAGTTCAGAAGCCACTCAACGGTCTCAAATTTTTGTATTAAAAGATATAAGTACGGCAATTTCAGAGCCAATAAAAGCCGTACACTAGATTTGGCTAAGAGAATCAGCAATCTCATAATCTTCATGGAATACAGCAAAGCTTGTTGAATACAGCAAAGCTTGTCATAAATAAAGAACAACTCCATGGGAAATAATCAAGAATAAGCCATAGTTGCAGTAACCGCTATAATACAATATTATGATTGTAATTATAAGTTTGACAATTAATGTCTTTAATTGGAACACTACACTGAACCAAATGTACCACTCAATATGACATTTTAGTGACAAAAATATTGATAAATATTTGTCAGTATTTTTATTGTTATTTTGAAAAAAAATATTTCATTCTGATAATTTATTTTCATTTCGAATTAAAATATTACAGTTATACCTTCATTTATATTTTTCAACAAAAATATAATTTTTTATTATTCTTAATGAACATTATTCTTAACAATATTTTAGTAGTATGATAAAAATGTATTCTATATGATAAATTTATCAGTCAAAATGAATGTTCCCTTCGCGGAAAAATGTTCCAAATTAAGAAAGCTTTTACTTTTATAATATATTTTTAACCATGTATTTTTATGTATTTAAATTATACTCATAAATTGCTATAACATACTTATGTGCATATACTGAAACATATGATGTCAATTTAACAGAATTATTAAATAAAAAATCTATTAAAACTAAAATATAAAATATTCCAATCGATAAATTTACTTTTCTTATTGAACTTATTAGCGAGTTATAAATTCGTAAATCTCATTGATTGGAATTTTTGTCGGTTGTATATTGATAAGAAATTTTTCAATGTGAATGTAATTTTGGTCAGTTTGAACAATTTTTTTTTCAGTGTAGTTATCATGCGATAGCCGCATAACATAATAACTGTGGCACCAGTGTTTTATAGCTAAAAGATATAATTTTTTTTAGGTTAAACCTTCGAACTTTTCTTCTACATTACTAATAGATGGTAGTAATTTTATAGTTTGCATTCGAAGCGACATTTTAAATTGAGCTTACTATCTAATAATTCTCTTGATGATAGTGAAATCTGCCGAAATATGAATACTGCCATTAATTATCGTAACATTCAGCAAAATTCTTACTTAATAGAAACTCTTTATTGTTAAAAGATTTTTGAGTTCAAGTGAATGAGTTTCGCAACATTTTTACTAAGTGGGAATACAGATTGAAGAGAGTATAAATGACAGAATAATTGGTCGAAATGATTTTGGATCTGTTTTATCGGCCTTAAAAGCATACGAGATAAAGAATGCCCTGCTTCTGCTCCAAGATTGTGGAAGAGTGCTAAACCGTTTACTTTAGATTTAGTTAAATAAAGTTTGGCTTTGTGTCAACACGATCAGAATTGATGATTTCACAATCAGAAAAATAAATTAGATAAAGGCTTACAAACGTTGTTTTACCTTATATATGGGCAAAGCTAGCTAAATAAATTTGACCAAGAGGTTTGGTAAGCAAACCTTCTTTAAAAAAATTTTAAATTGTGGCTTCGATTTTTTAATAGTAGATATTTTCACCATTTCAAAATCCGACATTATACTCCCTGTATATAACCAATCAATATATTTTACAAAACCAAAATAAATTCTCTCGGTGCTAATTAATATTATTTCGAGAGGGGCAGCATGAAATTTAAATTTTTTTATAAAATATGTAACCTAATAGATAACGTTTTCACCACCATGAAAATTGTAAATATGGAGGGTGGTGAAAGTGTTCATTATCGATTTTTTGATTTAATTAAAATTTTAAATTATACACAACAGTACACGCTTAATTGCTTAATAAGCGAGCAATGCGTTGATAAAAATCCGCATCACAATAATTAATGATTTGAAATATAATATACAGCAGTTTGTTGTGTCATGTCTCACTTCCTATTTTTTTCAGTCCGATATACTTATATAAATCATTCGACAAATTGATGTTTAAATCGCTTAATCTAATCTAAAATCTAACTGAAAAATGTATTGTTATATGCTTGTGTATTATAACAAATATATACGACCAACAAAAAAACTATACACCTACAACACAACCATTTTATGATTTATAATCGAAAATACGTTTCTTTGCTATATCCCAGCATTAACAAGCTTAAACATCGATAATCGATGACAATTTTCCTAATTTGACATTTGTTGGACATTTTCTAAATAAGTTAATTTTATCCATTACATTTCACTCTACTCAAAATAAACATCTTATCATTTCGAACACCCAGTTTTATCTCCTTATACGAGTAACATTACATTTATAGAATTATATATTGGTTTCGATTGTGTTGTTGTATTGTATTCGTATAACAAAAATCTTGTTGTACAAAGACGCACACAAACTGAGAGCTCACCATCAAGAATTAACAATTTTTATGTCACTAAATGAGGTTGAAATGTTTTTTTCATGTCTGACTACAAAATTTACAAAATCATGGAACGAAATTTTATTCATCTCAAAATAATTGAATAGAATTTTGTACATATAGCAGGGAAGGTGGTGGCACAATTTCAGAGAATTAGTATTATATTTGTACATATATGTATATATATAGTGTACAGTGGTGTAATGTAGAGTAAATCAAATGGTGGAGCTAACAATTTACAGACGCCTTGGTCAAAGAAAAGGGTTAATGTTATATGGTATCTTGCTATAATTTTCAATTTTTATGTCCAAATTTGTTTGAGTTCTGGAATCACGTTGACAGATCTTTGTATATGAGTGGATGGCACGATTTGATTTGCAAGTTAACCTGGAATCTCAATCAAATTATGCTTTTGGTGTTAAGTCTATAATAAAAGATTAGATTTAGTTAAAGAAATGAGACTTCTAGTGGGACCTACAAAAGAGTAAAATGAGATCACTCTGAATAAAGAATTTAGTTGTCAGAAAAACCCAAGTTTGATTTTTCAAATAAAACTAAAGGAAATTGATAAATGTTGTGGATTCCAATTAACTGATGCAAATCAAATAAAGGAAGTTTCGTTAAATATAAGTTTCGGAGAAGATTACTAGTACCAACACGTTTTAAGGAGAACAATGTACGTGAAGTAATTTTTTAATGAAATGACATAATTTAAAAAAAAAACAAATTTTGCTTTATTTATAAATATAAGCCCATTTACTTCAAAAATTTCCAATTTCGATTGTAAAATTAAATTTATTTTAGATTTAAATGTTTGTTTCGTTAATAATTCGTTGAATATAAAAAACTACAGTTAAAAAATATAAACATTTCGTTAAACTACTACTAGTGCCAACTTTTAATCTTCTCCGGAATTATATCATGTTGGCACATGATATCGACGCGATTTCTCTTAAACTTATTTTACAAAACCATGTTTTGTTTTTAAATCAAATCACAGCAACCAGGCGTAATTTATGAAAAATATTCAAAATTTGGGTTGCTGCGATTCTAAATAAATGAGCAACAATCAATTGTTTTTTAAATGTAGTATTTTTTTTAGTGTTATCATTGAAGTTTACTTTAACAGTGCTTAGTTATTATTATTAGCAAATATTAAAATTCAGAAAATGTCAAGTAATTGCTTTAAATGAGGATGGCCTCAGCTGCGCATCTAAATTTCCCTCAAAAAACAATTTAAGACACTATTAAATATACGAAGAACAATGGTATCAATGTTACTTCGCGAATTCTGTGTTATTCAATGATGGTCCAGTCTGTAATCACCAGATGAACGTGAAAGAGTATGGTGGAGATATCGATTAAATCACCATAAGTGCCGACCTATATATCGTGGATTATATAGTTTCATAAGCATCATTTATCGGACAGCAATTTTAAATAATGCAAAACACCACTTGTAATCGTTGTCATTCATTATTTAGCTGAGATACTATGACCCAACTGTTTCCAAAGAAAAGTCGCTCCAAAAATCAAATTTTTCATCAACCAGCTCTGCAGGAAGAATGAGAAATGAACAATTGATACCTCAGCAAACCTGGTGCACAGCATATCAAAAAATACTATATATGTTTCGTACATCCATATATCGAATAATTTGAATAGTTACCATTAACAAAGATATTTATTGATAAAATCACTTAAATGTCTGAAAATTTTTTACGTTCAGTGATGGTTATAGAAATCATGCAGATATTAAGTATTATTTCATTACAACTGAGAACTTTGAATCTTCGATCTAAGAGATGTATGCAAAGAGTAATGATATCCCTGATAAGCGACTAGGAGATATATTGGGAATATAAATTGATTTTTAATAGTAATCAGAACGAATTCTGGTAACCAAACCAGATCATAAAGCAAACATTCGCCACATCAAAGCACGATGTTAAATACAAAGACCTGTCTAGTTTTTTAAACGTATTTAATAGCTATTTTATAAATGTTGGTAGCCATCCCTTGTCTACATGAATCGATAACACTGTACTCTTTAACCTTCACAATAGAAATTCTAATTCTTCTTATCCCCAATATCGATTACTGACATATAAAATATAATTAATAGTTTAGATAGTAATAAAGGTGGTGGATATGACAATATTCAAAATAATGTTATAAAGAGTAATTCAGTATTTAATATCACAGGTTAACTGATTTATTCTATAGTGTTTGAAACCGGCATTTATCCTGAATGTTTGAAGATTATCAAAGAGACACCAATATTTTAACCGTAGGTGGTTTTGAAATTATCGACCAATGTTTGACAACATATTTGAAAAATTAATTGCAAATTGTATCACCAAATATCTGAACACAAACATAGTTTTACTGTCATCAATACGGTTTCAGATGGGAGTCTGGTGCTGATATTGCTTACAATGTAATTTCTAACTTGATATATCGAGTTAGACGATAAGGAGTATATATATGGCCTATTGTTGGATCTAAATAGGATGCATTGCAATTGCTTAAGGGGTTTAGCTTATAACTTTCTAACGATCTACCTTTATAATTTATAACGATTTGTGGCAAATGATGGAATTATTTTACTCTAACTATATTAATTTTAAGTACCTCAGGGTACTTGGATCTATTCTATTACTGGTTTTTATATAATCAATGATATAATCCACCTACTTCTGACTGGTCAAATTACAATTTGTTTTTTTTTGTTGATAATACAGCATTATTCTATTATTCTTAAGATTGCTAACATGCCATGTCTAATATGGAAAGCAATATATTGTGGTTTTCGAATATTTTCTTCAAATACAATATCAGCTACAGGCTTTAAATGGTATTATAAAAGTTTTGATAAGCTCATATACCGTGGAGTTTATATCAATACATTATATCAATTTCATGTATATGTAATGTTTAAGCATGGCGGCAAAGCTATCAAATGTTGAGGTATAGTATGTAAAATAAGGCCATTCATACGTCTAGAACCATTTACCGAATATTATTATAAGATCTGTAAATATCTATAATTTCAAAAAATCTGTGGGCTCATTTAGCAAAAACATTAGAAAAATACATGTTGTACTAGTCAATATAATGGTTTATCTGTGCGCATTTGCCGCTATTCGGGTTAATTTCTAGTAAAGTCAGTAGAAGTTTTTTTGGAAACATTGCACTTTTTTTGGATAGACATAAATTTTAGAAGAGTAACGCTTCAAAAACTTTCAGTTGGAAGTTCGGGCTAACCTAAATTATTGTTAAACATAAATTTATTGACTATTGCATTAATTAATAATCTCAATTAAATTACCAATTGTTTATTTAAATTATGCATAGTCTTGTACATATTGAAAATTTTGGTCGGTTCTTTTATCAGTGGGTCATAGATGTGTTCAACGATATCGTCGATTATTGTACAATTAAGTAAATTAGCTTTTGCATCGAGCATCTATCGTGATCCAAACCCTATACTTTCCATCCTTAACTGCTGCAACCTTAACCATTAAGTCGGTACTGTTTTTTTTTCAATTTTGAGATGAAACCCCTGAATTGTTAAACATACTTCTGTTAGTGTATTTCTACCATAAAATAAAATTGAATTAACTGTCAAAACTATAAAATGGTATCGGAATAAATATAATTCATCAGGTCGGACAAACAAAACTAATTTTCAAACAAATTCTTATACGTACTAAATAGCCTATAAAATTTCGGGGTGTTATCAAGGAAGTTTTCTTTAATATGTCTAATATAACTAACAAGCTATGCAATGTATAAATTATAAATCCAGAATTTTTACCATCAAACAAATTGCAAATAAATTGAATAATAATTTTCTTTATGTAACTAGTAGAAACCAATTTGACTTGACAACCAATTTGACTATAAAATTGGAATTTTGAAGAATATTTCAAATTTACTCAATATCATTTGGTCCTCATTTATCTGCAATCTTATAAATGGTATGTTCTCTGATTTCAGCATTTTGTCGGTTCATTTGTAGATAATGAAAACCCGATAGCAAATGTATAAAAAATCTTTTAAAAGGTTGATTTTCTGACAGCCTGAACGCTGGAAGATATGAGACGGCGCTTGATTTGGTAAAATCATTTGGCACCAAATCATTTATTATTAATCTACAAATTGGATCTTATTTTGTTATCTATCTTATCAATAGAAATCAATATGTGGCGATTTATAAAACATAACAATCTGGCAAGATTACTTAAAACACCTTTTATTATTTTGCTATCTACAATTTTTGTTTCTGAGAATGAAATGGAAGTAAATATGCAATTAAAAATTCCGTGTCTTTAGTCAAATTTTAATACTTACAATAGGTTCGTGGAGAAGCTGCTTATATTCATAATTCAATTAAGTATGATAGTTTTTCTAAATTATATCCCTTTGGTACCGACAGTCTTGCTGTTGAATAGACTCAGTTCAGTTTACTGAATGCTAGAAGCACTTAGAAGCAAAAGATAATTCGCGTAGACTGTTTCGACCTGGAATATTTTCCTAATAAGTGGTCAGTTTTGAAACCATCCAGCGCTCTCTGCAATGTCCTTTTGTGACCAAACACAATGTTTCTGGTTCAATAAATACCTGTGTCACACTGAAACGAGCCAGATTATCAGCGGTATCTTCCGGCATGCACCGGAGAGTACATATCTTGACATTAATGAAGCGTATCAGTTTTTTATTTCTAAATTGTCAAACTATAAATTGTTTATCAATTGCTAGAATAATTCACCACTGCAAAACTAGCAGAATGGATCACACTAAACTTTTAAAAAAATTTAGTACAAAAGAACTACAAATGCTAAATTTTCATAATAATCTATGGCTAAATATCTATGGCTTCAACTGGAACCTTACGAACCATTTTTTGACGATTGGTGTACATTGTAGTTGGCCAAGCTAACGAATGTTTTTACATACATTTGCTTTTTATGTCACCCGGTGCATGTTCATTTATGGTCAATGACGTGAATCAAGCTCAGACCGCGGTGTGATGCGAAACTTATTAACCATTAAGCTACAACCGGCGACAATAGTAATAAATATCATAGATTAGATATTAACGGTAGAGATTCTACTGTTTAATGGAAAATTATAATTATTTAGTTGGTGAAAATGCACTAAATTAAATAAAATTAAAGATCGTGATAGCAATATTTAAAATACTGATTCTTCCTTCAATTTGTCAATTTCAACTAAATTGCAATAAGAAAAATTATTTTTAAATATTTCATTAATAATAGCCGAAATTACAACATTGGTGATTTATGGATCCTGTTTAACAATAAACAATTAAGTACTTGAAATATTTATATTTTCACAAGGTCCAAACTATTTTTACAGTTATCATCAAACTAAAATCAGGGAAAACAATAATGGTCCACAATCTTTAAATATATGAATGTGATTAGTTGTTTGTGAAAATAATTTCATAGCAAACCTCGAATTTTTTGAATTTTGGTTTATAATAAGGTGATTCCAATATTCATAATAAATTATAGAAGCTTAACTTGATCCAACGAAGAAGGTTTAGTTTATTCTAGATTTTGCAATTGTCTAATTATGTGATAAAATGTAAAACGTTAGAGCTTTAAGATAACTTGCGAATATAGGTGTCTAATTGGAATTTTAAATTATTATTTTGTTGGGTGACGGTCATTATATGATTTTAATTCCAATTTGATTTTATTGGCCAGGTATAATTTTTAGTTGAATAATTAATTTTAAACATTCTTAAGGAAATATCATACTCATATTTTGTAAGTGATCTAAAATTTTACAACCTATATACCTGGCTCATGTTATTATTTTCATTCTAACTAAAATTTATTAAATATTTTTTTAAATTATTACTATATCAATTATTTATATGCAATTGTTAATTTATTAATTAAATTTCAATTTCTTCTCAAAAAATACACAGCTTATAAATCATAACAGATTACCTCTAAAAACGAAATCAATAAGAATAAGAAAAGTTTCCACTTAAATTCATATATGTACATATATGGTATGTGTTTAACATTAGAGCAATAATTGATTCTTCCTCAATTTCTAATACATTTAATAAATTCTGGTCCATATTAAGTTTTGTGATTTAACTTGACATTTAATTACACATTGCAGTAACAAACTTCTTTCGTCTCTCCTCCTATGTATCAGAAGTGGATATGGATATATAATTTCTAATAATATTTAAAAAAAATATCCTTACTTACTGCATTCTCAAAAATCTCATTACTGTTTTTCTTAAGAAAACTGAATTTCTTAGTAAAAACAATATCAGAAAATAATTGTACTGAAGATGTCTTTATTGATATTACAAAAGCTTTTGACAAAGTCTCCAATAAACTATTGTTAGATGAATTATTTTATATTGGATTCTGTTGTATAACTTTGAATTCTATTTATGTAACGGACAAAAATATGTGCAATTCAATATTATGAATGTATGTCAACCCATTTGGATGTGCCACAAGGTCTGTATTAGCTTCTGTTTTATTCTTAAATTTACATAAAAGGTGAAATTGTTGCTTTTGCAGACGATGTTGTTAATCATATGCTATTTCCAATTATTCTACTAGTTGATCTAATTCCTTAAAAGAAATTGTTTAAATCACATAAAATGATCATGAGCTCTAAAACATAATGTTTGACTTTTGAATCTGTGATTATAATTTTTGATTTGCACTACATTTCTTGTTCCACTGATAAATTTGGGAGCCATAATTGATATGAATTTAAAATTTCAATAATCTACCAAAGTTGTAATTAATTACCAAGGGTTAAATTTAAACACCAGACTTAATTAGAATATGAATATTAACAATATAAGGCCAAAGGTTTACGAAAAAGTTAAGTGGGTGCATTAATTATTCGTATTTTCTCTTCGTCGATTGTAGGTTAGTGGTAAAGAGAATGTTCTAATAACACTATGATCTCGAAGTTGATTCTTACCTTTGACAAAAAATTGACCCACATCAAAAGATTAATTCGTTCGGCTAATCACCAATGTTCATCAATAGAAAAATATGATAAGCAATATTGTACTGCAGCTAGTCGAAAAAAGGTAAATAAACTATAATAATTTTCATCATAATCCAGAGCGAAAATCTCCAATAGACAGCTTAAGGATAAGCCTAAAACAGCAAAAACTAACCGATTCTCAAAATAATCTAAGCTTAAAGAATTATTTCGTTTACCCGTTCTTAGGTATTGACCCAACTTTCGGATTGAAAAAACATACATTGCATAATTTCCCAAGAAATAAAATATTTCCGAAGATAATCTTAAATATTCAACGACCACGGCCGTTTATCGTTTATTTTTCTTCCAAGAAATATTAAAAACAATGTCGGTTTTTATTAAAGATTGATTTTAAATAACGCCTAAATTCCATGAACCAAAACTATTTCGAAAGTTTAGCAGGACTTGGCATCACCGGATTTGATTCAGTGACACAGTGAAATACGATTATGCAACCAATTAATTTTGAGTGCTAAAAAACATGTTAGAAAAGTTTCCATTTGAAAAAATTGGCTTGTTTTTACAAGGGTCACTAAATCGACAGAGTAGCGTTATATATGTAGTTAAAGAGTGAAAACGTGAAATTAAGTTACCAATGGCACACCAGAAAGACATTCGTATGAGGTATTTTTAAACGTCATCCAGCCATATGAGAAAAGATATTTCAAAATTTAACAGCAAATAGTTTGGTTCAAAAATTGTTAAGATGCCGTGAAAAGCCGTTAAAGTGGAGATTAACAAAATTTATAATGGGATCTACGAAAAGGCTACTATTTTAATAACCGTAAATGCCGATGGTGAGCTTGCTAGTTTCAAATGTTTACGAAAACATTTAAATTTTTGAGCCACACTCGAGTTTGGTTTTATGACGTGCCAGACGTTCTTTGAACATGTCACTAATTTATTTTATCAATGTCTTATTATTGTTATCTTATTTGTCTTCGTCTCCTAGAATTAAATGCTTTGTTTTCAAACACTTCTCAATTATTTTACCATTTTTCCTATAAGATTTATGCATTACTGGAGATTAGTTTTATAAAAACAAACATACATGACAACGGGTCGGATCAACACTCTGTACAATTCAGCTTATCCGTATTTGCAAGATATTTGGATTTAAGACGTGTACGTCGAGGATATTAAGCCCGCTTGAACACCCTGTGACTGCAGGCATCCATGTTTCGTTAATATTACGAATGAAATACAAGACCCAAAGAATTCCACCACAGTATCCAATGCTTTTCGGAAGCGAATAAAGCTGGTTGGATCGCTGGGCATCCGTCAAATTAAATGTTAAAAATGTTAACAAACTTCAAATTATTATGGGTTTCATTCTCCGATATGAAATAAGCGTGCACAATCTTTCAGCACAATCTCTCGGACAACTCGTTGAAAATTGCATCAAATTTAATAATCCGAGCAAATGAGATCTACAATTGAGTCCGAAAATGGTTCAACATCGACAACAACGTCGAATATTGATGCAAAGCGCTACCGGCACCAATTAATGTGTTTGAGATGAACTAAGTGTAAACGACTTCATCGCCGTAATAAAACCGATCTCATGTTGAGTTTCATTAAGATCTGTTCAAAATAAAAAGAAGTAGAGTTCCTTTTGTCTCAATAGCCATGAGTGTCTAAAATATTCTTATTTCGTTATAAAGTCTCAAGATTAAAAATTGCAATGAAAACATAGTTATTCTGCTAATAAATACTAACATTTGTGGTCTGGGTGCGGCACGGTGAATAAGCCTAAAAAGTATCACAGTTTTTTTATTATGCACTCCTCCAGCAAAAACTACCAATTAAAACTAGTTAGTCAGCCTGATGAACTAGCCAGAGGAACTTTTAAATAGGCAAATAAATAGACGACTAAAAATATGGGTCCTCTGGGTTGAGCTAGGTTAAGTAACATAGGTTAAGTCTTATCAGATGAATTTATATAAGCTTGTAAGATTTGATTGCATCTTGTTAGTTTCCTATGTAGGCAAGATTCAAGAATAAAATCCATAGGCAGTACATCTGGCAACAATATTAGTAAATTTAATTACTTAATAATAAAAATTAAGATTTTTTGCAGTCAAAAACTGTCTCTAAACCAAAACCAATCTAGATTGAACATCATCTACCGATAATTAAAAAAACTTGTTCAAAATCATCAATGATTGCAATTCGGTAAGAAAATTTTTGATGAAAATATCGGGTATCTTCTAAAAAGAGCCAACAGGCATCACCATATGGTTAAAGCATAATAGTTTTACCACTATGTTAAAACATTAAAAAAGTAACTAACCATTATTAACCATTATTTTGTGTCACGGTCTTTTTAACCCAGTATCTTGCCACTATATTATAACGTTAACCACAAGTTCACACAATTAGCATCAACCCATATTATATCATTTTTATTTAATAATTAAAATAATTAAATACTTTACTCCTGGACTATACTCAAAATCCAAAATGTGTAAACATATCCTTTTCAATTATCGCACGCACAGTATAGCATTCTCAAAATTTTCCGAGAAAATTATTTAATTTTTTATTTTTTGTAAATACTTGTCTTGTAGCTACATAGTACGTAGCTTTTCTTGTTTTACACATTTCAAAACAATGTCAACTTGTTAAAAACAATTTTGGATCAAGGCGACGAATAAAAAACCAACAAATAATCTCTTCATCTTAAAGTTAAACCTGTTGAGGCTAAACAACACAGAGTTGATTTGTTTATATATATACGTACACGCACACCATGACACAAGAAAAAGTTTAAAGCTTGTTTACACTTGATTTTTTTCTATAAAGGTGTAAAGGTGTAATTAAGATTTTACTGTTTTGAAAAACCGCGCATATTTTTTATTTGTGAAATTTTCATGGTTTTTAAAATAGCTGCGAGGCATTTTAATACCTAACGAGTGTCAATAATTTAAATTAATTTATGGTTGACGAAGAATTCGTATTCTAAGAAAGTATACGCTTTTACCGCCATAAATATAAACAAAATAATAAATCTTACCACAATTAATCCATACGAGTATAAACCATAGGTAAATTTTAATAATTATTTTTTCCATAATTAAAATTTTCAAAAAACAATTTTCTATAAAAATCACAAAATTTTCAAATTTTTTTTATAATTAATTTTTTTATTTTTTATTAACTATTTTTTTTAAAACTATTTTTCATTGAAATTATTCATTATTTTCTCTTACAAGTAAAACTTAAAATAATTAAACTTTTGGAAATATTGTAAATAAACACTTGACACATATTTAGAAAATTAATTTTACTTCGATACACATTTTATTTTATTCCTCTGTACATAATATACACGTACAACTGACCACCACTATATTCTACTATTTATAACTAGGGGTGGACAAAACCAATAAACCAAATCGAACCGAATAAACAAATAACTATCACCTTTTTTGTGTTAAACAAAAAAATAATTATTTTAAACACAAAACATTTTTAATTATAATTTTTTTATTTATTTATTTTATTATAATTATACGAACAGTATGTACCTAACGGTCTTATCAAACCGACGTTCACTCCACAACTGAGGAATTAAACAACAAAAGAAAACCAATATTCGCAATAAAAACGAACGAAGTTCTCCTGAAATTATCTCCATGTATATAATTTTTGTTTTGTGAGCGAATTTGAAGGAGAGTGAAAAATACGAGCAACGAAAATGTTGAGCTTTTTCTTGGCCAAGAGAATTGTGCGAGAGAAATACGCAGATTTTTATGGTAAATATGTTAAAATTTTGTGATATAGAAAATGAAAAGTTTTGTGTAGACTTTTTTCCATCTTTTCTTTGGGTTTTCTACACACACACATATATAGAAATATACACTATAGAAGATATAATCTTTGTAATAAGTATCTCAATTTTTTATAAGTTGTCTAGATCTAACCGATTTGTATCCTGTTTTACACACATATATACATATAACATAAACGATAGGGTGGTGTGCAAAGGGAAAATTGAAATAATATAATTTTTTTGTATGCTTCTCCCTGCTATCATTTGCGCAACACAGCAATTTTTCAATTCATCTAAATAAAATATAGAAAAAAAAACGGAAAATTAAAAAATTGTAAAGCTTGGAAATTGTTTGTTTACTCGAACCAAATTTCGACATTAAAACGTCAATTTTTGTGTCCACTATTGATAGTTGTATCTCACCCCCTCATCGATCCACTCTCCCCCTTACCCCCAATTATCCCGGTATCATGTATTCAGCATACTCGAATAGCAAATAAATTTATCGGTCACCATTTGGACCAGTCGTTATGCATCAATGTATTTTTGTGCTGCTACAAACGAATGTACATATTTGCGTAAAACAATAGGTTGACCCCTTAAAAAAATCGATTATTTTCGAATTGTGTACGTACGAGTATGTAAATTTGCAGGGAAATAATTTCTGGATATATACAACAAAAATTCGGTCACAAATTAATTAACTAATACATATGCAGAAGGAAATATATGATAGGCCGGAGAAATAAAATATTGTTGATGCATTTGGTATTATTTGTATGTATATGTGTATGTGTGTGTATTGTTGACTTTTCATATATGCATATAAATATATGGGAAAAACCAATTCGGGTTTAAAAATTTCCTCATCGGATATGTGTGTAGAGGTGCATAACTTGTAGACATATACTCAGGCATATAGACAGGGAATAGTAGAGCTTTTTAATGAAACTTTTTGTTTTATGTTCGTGATTATAGGTTTTCTGCATTCTACATGTACATACACGTTCATACATATATCGAAAAATAAATAAGAGCATAAAATTGCTTTTCATTAATTTCAGACATTATATTATTAACGTACATAAAATAAAATTTTATAATTACTCTGAAGAATATTAAATAATGCTTTTGGGTAAAATGTCAAACGAACAATCTAAATAATTTTTTTTTAAATGTCTGAATACAGAATGGTGAAGATATGGAGATAACTTGAAAATGGGAGATCAAATATTCAAGTGTTCACAAAGCCTCGTAGAAGCTTTTTCTATCACGCTTCGTTAAGCTAAACATAATGTATTGCTTTCCGAATTTCGCTTACCAGCTAAGATTGAGTTCGATGTAAAAACAACTGCAAAGTCTACTAATCTAGCATTCCAATAGATCTACGAAATATGCAAGATCATTTTATATCTATAGTGCACCCGTTATTGGTGAGCAAAAATCTATACCCAGCTAAACTTATATTTTTAAGAATTTTTTTAACCAACACTGTATCTTATTGGAACCATAATGCAAATTATTTTTTTAGAGAATTCTAACTGGTCTAAGATTATACAAACATCCTGACCGTAACCATTGCAAAGCTAGATAAAAAGGGTTTTGTTCGAAAACCTGTTCGAAATTCCCTTCTTCAATCGTCTATAGTCCAACAGTCGATTTAGTGGTTAAGCTAAGCATTTTTCATGAATGGTTCGGTTAATACTATATTAAGAAGGGTATGCGTGACCCAAGAACAGTAGAGGATCGCGATAGAAAATACCTTTTCTGCTATATATCTTTATAAACTGATCATCCAATGTATGATCAGGTTTTTATTAAACGACAAAAGGCTGTTCACTGTGAATTCACCTTCATTTTTTGAGGTGCTATCTTAAGACAATGTGACTGTTGAGGAAGCTAGTGAGGCACCATAAGGTTATCGATAAATAGAGATATGAATTTTTCCCCCTTATTTCTCACCAAATCTTTATTGAACCCTCTAGATATAGGTCCAACGAAAGATTATGATGGATCGAAATATTAAGGGTCAGTAGCCGAAAGTAAGCACGGGTCACTAAAGCAGTCCATACTTTTGCATTTCAGCTGCCAGAGTGTTTTTTAGAGATTTATTTGCCCTTTTGGTCTTACCTAGATCTACTATACCGTTTACTACTCTCAGGAGGTTGCTCTATCTTGTACTCTCAGTCCTTCATACTGGTTATTTAAAAATAAATAGAATCTGATTTAAAGACAATGCAACACAGTCTGGAAAGGTTCAAACACAATTCATAATATGATTGATCAATTCAAAATATGCTGCCCAGCAACTGCGAAGAGTCTTTATCAATACAATCGATTGAAATCTAACAATTTTTTTATTGGCTAGGAAGGCTAGGAATTTAAGCTTCTAGGCATTAATATGCTGCTTTAGTACCTTCACCTAGAAATATTCTTGGAGAAGGGTGTTTTAGGGAAACAATTTGAACCATTCTGATCATCTCCGACTTTAATACATCATTGAGGAAACTGTTTTGCAGTATGTAGGAATCGAAGAACGGATTAGAGTGGTTGTTGCTCTTTTTGTTATTGGTGTCAATTGATTAGCTAAGAGATCGAAACTTTTCGTCTTCATCGAAATATTCTTTTCATTCTTTTAATTAGATTCTAGAACTTGTAAAGATTTGTTAAACCATTCCTTATCGATGATTAATGAGATATTTTTTGGTGATCGTTCTTACAAATTGGTGTATATGTACCCGTGTTATTCAATTTGTTGTTGCCTTCTCAGAACGCCGATAGGATCTTCTGAGTATTTCATTCTATAAGGTTGGCAACTAAGTAATTGCGGATTTCACTTATAGATGGCTTCAGTTGAATTTTTAGGTTTGTAGACGTAGTACAAATATAAAACACATTTTGTTATTTGACAGTTGGCAATTCAGCTGTCAATCAGTAAAAAAAGTTTTTTGATCGATTTCATAGTTTTCGTTTGACGTTCGTTGAAAAATGGATAATCAAAAGGAACATTTTCGTCAAATTTTGCATGGAAGCTCACAAAAAGTTATATGCTATTTATGGTGACGAAGCCTTAAAAGAACGACAGTGTCAAAATTGGTTTACCAAATTTCATTCTGGTGATTTTTCACTCAAAGATGAAAAACACTCTGGTCGTCCAGTTGAAGTTGATGACAACCTAATCAAAGCAATAATCGATTTGGATCGTCACAGTACAACACGTGAGATTGCAGAAAAGCTTCATGTAT
The DNA here is from genome assembly GCA_963932295.1 of Tipula lateralis. Lineage (NCBI taxonomy): Eukaryota > Metazoa > Arthropoda > Insecta > Diptera > Tipulidae > Tipula > Tipula lateralis. Next base: position 104,493,531 of record OZ010738.1, read on the forward strand.
CACACACATGCTATAACTATTAACAGCTGCGATTTGGTAAAGAAACGTAATGAAAATAATCCATTTTTGAAACTACTGATAACTGGCGATGAAATATGGATTGTTACAACAATATCAAGCGGAAAAGATCGTGGAGCAGACCAGGTTAACCAACTCAAACAACATCAAAAACTGAAATTCATCAAAAGAAGGTTTTGTTATCAATTTGGTGGGATTACAAAGGAATTGTCTACTTTGAATTCTTACCACCCAACCGAACGATCAATTCTGATGTCTACATTGGACAACACACGAAATTAAACAATGCAGTTGAAGAAAAGTGGCCCGAATTGACAAATTTCTGCGGGTTGTATTCCATCCTGACAATGCGAGGCCACACACATCTTTGGTCACTCGGCAAAAATTATTGGAGCTTGGTTGAGATGTTTTCTTTACAAAACTCCTTAAATGGTAAAAATTTCAATAATGATGATGATGTCAAATCGTACCTAATCCAGTTTTTTGCTAATAAAAACCAGAAGTTTAATGAACGTGGGATTATGATGCTGAAAGATGGCAAAAGGTCATTGATCAAAATGGCAATACATTACAAAATAAAGTTATTTGGTTCCATGAAAAAATTGTCTTTGATTTTAAAAAAAAAATCGCAATGACTTAGTTGCCATCCAATATAATTCCCAGTCATTCTATTATTCCAGCCCATTCTATTAACTTGACATGGTGTATCTTCTATGTTTCACTTGTGCCGCGTTTTATTGATACTGCTATTAGCAGTTGACGATGTCGTTGTAAACCACTAATTAACACTAGGTGATTACCACCTGGTTTAATGTTTAGTTACCTTCCTGGCTTATTTGATTCTATGACATATATGAGAGAGTATCGGTGAGCCTCCGTGTTTTTAAATGGAGACTGTGTATGATATAGGGTTATTTATTACTCCAAGTCAAAAGAGATTTATTGTATATTTCGGAGTATTTAGAAGACTCGCCTGTGTATGAGGTGAGCCAATCATTTCACAATAAACTTGTCAATATAATCAAACCAGGATCACAAATTATCGATATTATCAACATAAAATTACAGATCGTTTGTACTGTGCGCCATACAAGGTATTGTCAAAAAACAAATGCCAAAACCACAAATAAAACTATTTCATACCGTAGTGACATATGGCTATCGAATCAAGGGTTAAGACTTCTAAATACTTCAAGTTTCTAACATACTTAAAATAAACAAAATCTAATTCTAATAAGCTTTAATACGAGTGCTTATACCATAATCCTTACCCATTTTATATTCGTACATGTTTTTAACCCTTGAGTGCGTTTATATGTTTTCCATATTTGATTTATCTCCAAACAAACAATCAATTTCAATTAATGCGAAACAATATATTGTTATTCAATTACGATTATTAATATTAATTTCCGTTTGTTGTTGTTTGTTGAATTTTTTTAATTAAAATTGATTAATTCAAATACAAAATGGTATTAATGAACATTGAAAAATAATTTCATAAACAAGAAAACATATATACGGAGCAGCATCACAAAATCCAAATAAATTTTACTGCTTCCATCACTTGAGCACACTGTTTCGAACTGAAGATGTATAAATTAAATTTTTTTTACAAAAATGAGGATTAATTAGGAGGATGTTAGTGGGATAACACTCTATATATGTTGACATATGGGTTGTGAGGCAAAACACAGTCTGCCCCAAATAAAACATTGCATGGATCTTCATCTATTTATATATCACTGTAACATGGGTGGATGAGTTTCCACTTAAGTTCTGAATTACCTTATATTTCTCTTTCAACAGTCAATCGTAATTCAACTGTTGGGAAATCTACAGTAAATTATAGCTTTTCTCTGACAAACAATAGATTTCAATGGAGTTGATTATCATTAATCCACTAAAGCCTGATCTTAAAACTTCCTAACTACCAAAGAAGTCTTTGTGGAAAAGTCTCATCCTGGATTGTCTTATGACGTTACTCTCTCTGACCATCGCTAAATCTACTCTTCTCTAACCAGCGATAAACCTGAAACTAGAGAATAAAGGAACCCAAGAAACACGGATTGGGAACTTTACAGACTCCATCTCAACCGCAGTCACTTCTATTTCTAGTAATGAAAATCAGAAAGTGCGTGGGAATAAAAAGAGTAGCTGTCCTAAGAAAAGCTGTCCTCTAAGTAAGCCTTAAAGAACTAGGACACCATGGTGGACAAGAAAACTTCTAAAGAAAGCCATGAAAACCGCTTCAAGGATAGATTGGGACCTGTACAAACCTTCACAAAAAGAGTATAAGAAAAGTATCCGAAGTGAAAACACATCGAAATGGAAATCTTTCTCAGAGGAAGTGGATAGCCTCACAGCAACCGCTAAACTTAAGACAGTTCTCTATGGGAACATGAAGGTCACTATCAGAACTGTAGAGAAACCTGATGGAACTCACACGAGAACAAATCAGGAAGTTATAGTTTTACTAATGAAAACTCATTTTCCCGAAAGTGAGAATTCTAATGAAGTTGATGGAAATCAACTCCCACACCAACTGTCAAGTTTCAGAGATTGTAGCATGGTGGCGAAGATGCTGACAAAAGACAGAATCCGATGGAGCATCTCAACATTTTTCTCAAAATTTAAAATACCAAGACCATACGGGATATCCGCGGGTTTCCTTCAGGAAGGACTGGAAATTATCCTAGACCACCTTGAACTTATCTTTAGCGCCAGTTTGGCTCTAGAGACCATTCCAAGAACTTGGTGAAAAGTCAGTAGTGTTCATCCCAAAGGATGGATGGAAAGCCTAGATATGACCAGGCAAAAAGTTTTCGGTCTATCAGACGTTCCGCTTTTCATTTTCTATGTTTAGAGAGATTGGTTGGCAGGCATTTCAGGGATAATGCACTATTAGTATATCCCATATACTCCAAACAACACGCATACTATTGAAACACCACTCCATGAAGTCGTTGGACGGATTGAAAGATGACTGGTTAAGAAAGAATTTGGTTTGGGAACGTTTCTGGTCATTGAAGGCGCTTTTGACAATGTCGAAGGATGTCTTCAATGCAATGATCTCTGCAGCTGAAAGACATGTCATAGAGACCACACTTGTTCGGTTGTTTAGAGTCATGCTTGAGTCAAAGAGAATTACTGCAGACTTAGGTAGTGATACGTCGACGGTGAACGCTCGAAAGGCATGTCCTCAGGGGGAGTGGAGTTCTGTCTCCGCTCTTGTGGTGTCTTGTGGTCAAGTCACTCCTAGTCCAACTAAACGACAACGAATGTTTCTGCCAGAGTTATGCTGATGATATCACTATAATACTCATAGGAAAATATACGGATGTAATATGTGATCGCATGCAAACTGCGATTAACATTGTTGTACCCAGGTGTAGTTGACGGATCAGTCAACCCTAGGATAACTGAGATGATCGTTTTCAGTAGGCGCAGGACTCTAGGAAAGTTCAGTCTTACAAAAATCAATTGCAGAGATCGTCGTATCTGCATTCTTTCTGACAGCCAGGCTGCCCTAAATGCGATTGGTTCGATTACTATTTCATCGAAGCTTCTTTTGGAAACGACAAGTGCCTTAAATCGACTAGGTAGGCTGAATAAAGTTAGATTTCACTGGATACCCAGTCATATGAGTATCAAAGGGAATATATTGGCCGATAAATTGGCCCGTTTGGGTGCGACATCCACCTTTGTGGGACCTGAGCTCGCTCTAGGAGTAACGTCACTATCTCTTAAACAAGAAATTGACTATTACTTTGGTGATCTGCACCAGAAGAGATTGAATAATCTCATCTCTTGTCGTTTATCCAAAATTTTCTTTGGATCAATAAACCAGACAAGATTCCAGTCTTTCTTAAATTATGATAGAACTTCAAGGATCTTGCTGGACATTCTCACTGGGGTTTCGAATGAAAATTCTGCTCTATTGCGGTTCAAAATTCCTATTTGAGGACCAATTGATGACCTTGAGGATACCAAATATCTTGCACTTCATTAGAAAAACAAAAAGATTCCGGGACTGAGAGAAACTAATCGGACAGTTCAGAAATTAATCTGATTGGTCAGATAAGTGATCAATTTTAAATACCAGTATACAAGCATCTTCATGTAGGCCACTTGGACATTCGATTTATAGACAAATATAAATTTTATACTATGATCTGTTACTGAAACGTTATAACCCGTACCTAGTTTGGTAAGTAGAACCAAACCAGTAATTCTTAACCTCTGTAGCTTGTCGAGTTAAGTTCTTGTAATTCACTAGCACTGTCGCATCACGACTGAACGTGCATATACGAATCGCACAGAACGAAAATCAAGCCCTGTTAGCATATGCGTGGTGAGATCGATTTGGTTTTTTCGACCCCACAATCATTAAATGATATCATCAGATTGAAACCGGCCAAGCGAATTACAACATATTTATACATGCAACAACTCGAATTACAAATCATACTCAAAATACAAAATTATGTAAAGATACATTTGCTTTCAGCTCCTTACCAGGTAGGTGGGGTGATTTGGTCAATTTCACGAGCTTTATAGAAGAACGCCGAGTTTTATTGAAACGGCCAATGGTTTCTTCCAAATGATTTGTGTCCAAGGTAACCAAGTATCATTTTAAATCTTTTCATGGTATGCTACGAGCAGACACAATGAAATTTGTCGCCAATTGAACTGCACGTTGTCGACGATTACCTCGAGTTCAGCCTCCATCTTTCGAACTATTTGATGATGATGAAATATTTGATGATGTTCCAGCCAAGTATACAATAACTTTTATCTGTAAATTAAAACAATATGCTTCCGTAAGTTTGTAATAAATCATAATAGACTGAAGTTTGTCAAAAATTTAGCACGCTATTATGCTATTTCAGCGTGAAGTTGATTAAATTTCGAAAAAAGGGTGGGATTTCTGGATCATAAAACGATCTGTTATGACCAAATAAAAGTAGCAAATCATGAATAAGAAAAAAAACAAAAACAAAAAATACTCTAATTAATCACAGTATACATATTCAATTGCATATTCACTGATCCATCGGCCTAATTACACTATAATTTTGAAAAAGATCATTCATGTTCGAATTCAATGATAATTTCATGATTGTATGAATTTTCTTAAGATGTTCCCCGAATATCTTTAATGAAATTTATTTCAAGTCGCTTCTCTTCTGTGTCGTCTACCTCATATGCTACTTTACCTATTAGTCTCTGATAATTTAGCAGACAATTAGTCACCAATTTATCACTCTATACGAAAAAACACACGAACACTTGTTCTCCAACGTATGCACGTTACTTTCATATGGATTGTATAAATGATGAAATACCTTCTGCTGAACTAATGAAACCCAATCTACGGTTAATGCATCATCAGCCTTGTCTTCTAGACTAAAAAAGGATTGGAGTATATGGAAGTCTTTACCATGAGCAATTTGATGCTGTCCCAACACTAAAAAATGCGGTGACCTATTAGACTTGGAATGTAACAGTACGAATAGCCTCCGTGTGTTTCTCACAAATGTATGAAATGAAGACATTACTGATCGATTTACCTGTAGGGACGTATTTGGTTGGGGATGGTTACTGTATTTGATATTGTGTTATCAGACGTAAATTCATTATGCATAGTAACGCGAAAACGAGCGTCGGGCGTTCATTGTACCTTAAACAAGTAGACTGGCTTCTGTAATAGGTGCATCACATTAAATTAAACTCCTCTAGTAGATACATCCTGTCTACTAACTCCTGTAGTGGAAGTATACCATTGAATCAAAAATGATACAATACAGGTGCTGTAGTCAAAGCAGTTTTATAGATGAATTTTTGAATACTGCACATTCCATTCAAACTTTTTCGTTATCTTAAATTAATAAATCAGTTAAAGGTTCAGCAATTCATGATTATCTGGATACTAAGCAGTCATACTGGCCAGCCATACCTAAAAAGAGGCGAATTTGTCTAACACAGGTCTCGAATAAGATAAGCGTCAATTGCATATAATCTTTATCACTATCTTCTTAAATACTCCCACAACATAAACAAGATAAGCTTGTTTCAATAGATGGGCTACTTTCGGACACATTATTTGCGGAACGTTCCAAATTCCGATAAACATCACAGTAGATTGATACAATGGCTTTCCCGGAACGCTATAAACTGTCTCATTCCTTAACCGATCAATGAGCGGAATTTCCCAAAAGTTCTCTTTGAAATCCTGGCTTAAGATAAATCTCTTTGTTTTCGAGACAAAATAATAATCATTGAATGAATGATATATAATGAGCATCTTTTACCGTCATCTCGTTCAACTTCCGTGCCTCTAGACACAATCGGACCTTGCTACTGAAATTATGCAATAGGTGAACTCTTTGAACTACAAATCTCCTCAATGATGCCTAATGACAACATGCCAACTAACACCCCGTCTATATAAGCTTGTACCGTACGTGACACTGCATAGTATCGGTGTTTGATAAAATTTCTGGCAACAGTCCACATATTTATGTCTAATGTTAGAAGAGTGTTTAAATGTATAGCCCAAACCCAGTACTTAATAAAGTATTATCAGTCTCATAATATCTCAAATTGTAGCCCCAACTTTTAGTCTGTGTCATTGGAAAGCATGTGAGAAGGTCTTCTCTTTAAAATGTACAGACAAAGATAAGAAAAGACTATATTCCATTTGCTTTGTGTCTCCGTCTCACTCTGGCTTCAAACTAACTGAAGTTTGATAATAGTTGCTGCTCGATAACACTTCCTGCTATTTGAAGTCACCGAAATTATCAGTGATTACCAAGGAGGATTCCGGTTAAATCGGTAAGTCATTGATTAAATTTTTTCGCTACCGATGATACTTTCCAAGTATTTTTATAAAGTATCTTACGATGTACACTAGGTATTCCTAGATTTGAAGCAAATCTTATTACTCCATCAATCGAGAGAGGCTATGGTATGCGCTTGAATATTTAGGAATACCAAACAAATACGTACATCTGTGTAAAATGACGGTAACGCTGTCACAATGCTGTGTCAAAATTGAGAACAGGCTATCGAGAACTTTTGGGATTACCGCCCAGGTGACGCAGTGACTAAAGCTGCAGCAGTTGGAGCGGGAGGTACCGGGTTCGAATCCCGATAGGGGCAGGATGCATAAGGGATTTTTCACCACTTGATTACGATCGATGGTGTGAATAAACACAACCATGACCCCTGTTGGAGTGCAAAATCCATCGGCCGACCCATCTTCCATGTCAGTATAGGCTGGCATGGAGCTATGCAATGTGCAGATGGTTAGGTAAATCGGACCTATAGACGTACGTCCTCGATTTGGCTGCAAAGCGTACGGTAAGGACGTAAATAAGCGAACCGAGAAAGAGCTGAGAGTGCCTTGAGCCCCAAAAAAGATTACATAGTAATTAAAAAAAAACTTTTGGAATGAACTCGTGTTTCGCAAGGAGATGAGTTGTCTGCGATACTTTTTAATTTCATGTTATAATACATTCTTCGCTGTCGAGCAGTATGAAGAGCTGGCTCGCGATCGAAACCGATGGAGCCAGATTGGTGACACGGTAAGGATTAAGATTATTCCAAATATTTTTAAGCTTCATCTTCAAGATGGATTCACGTTATTTCACAATCGTTACTTATTATGTCTGAGCTATAGATCATCGCTTCAAGAATTTCGAGTTTGCAAATATTAGTCAAGCACATGGTATATAAAGACATCGATTATTGTGAGAATAAAATAATTTCTAACATCTTTCATTATCGTACTATCTCATCTCGTCTGTCGAATTTAATGTTTTCCACCTCAAGGTGAATTATTTAAGTAGCAAAAAAAAAAAAAATCAGAATAATCGCAAAATTGTTTTAATTGAAATATAATTGTACACCCAAAATCCATAAAGAAATAATCGAAATGTGCGAAGTGAGAAGAATTTTATATTAATAATGTACGAGATATGCTTATTCGTCGGCAGTGTGACAAATTGGTCGCGTAACCTAGACCGCATTTTGTTCAAAGCGAACAACGACACGCCAATATCGACGACATATATAAGGGAAATGTCGGCGATATTATGGGGGAGAAAAAGTTTCGGTGTTCGTTTTGGTTTTGGTTGTGCTAAAATTGCCTGAAGAATTTTTTTTATTCTCTTGTATAATAAATTTCATGTTTGATTAAAATAAAAATCGTAAGATGAAAACGAACGAAAAATACGAAATCTTAATTCTATTTGGTTAATAGAAAAAGTTAAATACAAGAAAATTTTGCCATTTTCATTTATTTTTTTTTCTTCGTTCTTAATTACTTGGAGTTATACATAATATATATATTCTTCGGTGTTGAGCTTTTTACCAAACACAAACACACACACATATACATATACACTTGTACTCATCCCCAGAAGAATATATACATACATAGATATATACATACAACAACGCCAACGAAAGATTTCTTTTGAATTATTAATTTTGATTTTGATTATGAAAATAAGCTTAAACGTGTTAGAATTTTAATTATTTTTTTTGCTTGCGTGTATTAAAGCTCTTTTATGATTAAGCTTTGTTGTTGTTGCATGTTGTCTGTATCGATAGACATACATTTTAAAGTACACAAGTATTAAAATGTATAAAGCAATTATTAAGAATGTTTAAGATGGGAACCGAAACAAAATAATTATACATCCGATTTGTAACCAAAGCTCGCGGGATAGTGTGCTACTAAAGCATCTTAAATAATACAAGCAGAAAAATATTGCAAACTAAACCTGTTTCTATATCAATATTTAAATCAAACATCAATATTTAAATCAATCATATAGCATGATATCATATGATATGATATGATATAGAAGAAGCCAACCAGTTACGGTGATCCTAGTTTTGTTACCATAATCCCGGAATATGCTACACAGAGACCCAAATAGATATCTGAAAACTTTTATATTCCAGAAGAAGAAGGAATATTAGTCACATAAGGAGTATTGTTATTAGTTGGATAGGTAAGTTCCATTCTACTAAATTCATCATGTATTCGTATCAGCTCAACAGTTGAAACTGGAGTAATTTAAAACATATTTCTCCTTATAATCTCAATCCATCATAATCCCCTTACTCGTGGAAGAATATAAATTTCCGCGATGACAGCATTCAGGGTGATTACCTTAGTGCCGGCGCCTTGAGGGAGTGGGCTCCCAACCGTTGTTATCAGCGTCGTCAACCGCAGTACATCAGTAGTTGATAACTTGGCTGCTGAAGTGTATAGAACTACAAGTGAAGGAGATTTGGAGGCTTCAAGTCAGTTTATTTTGACAAATCGAAGCACACCTGTGAATGTGGTAGGTTAAGGGAAATGAGCCCAGGACTCGAAAAGCCTTTCAAGAGAAACGATTTGTTTCTGAGGTCACCCTCCAATATACAAAAGAACATGACTTGATCGCCCTCCAATATACAAAAGAACATGACTTGGTCGCTTTCTGACCTTGTACAGGGTCAGGGAAAAAAAATCCTTGCAGCGAAGCCGCAAGATTTGACATTAGGTAACAGCTGCTTGGCGCGATTGGTGACCACGGAGAGCATAGTGACCACCAAACCATACTGTTTGAAATAAAACTGGTAGAGGAAATAGACGTACAAAACCTATAAGCAAACAGGTTGGTTGGAGAGCAAGTACGTTCGAGGAAGATTTATTTAATATATTCCTAGTAAAGTACAATCTCTGGGGGACTGCAGATGATAAATGTGATCACTTAGGTTTGCTGTAAAACTGTGGTAGAAATAGACAGACATCGTCAACATCGTCATAATGGTGGACTGAACAGATTCCACCGGATGTGTCATCGTGCAAGGAGAAAATACCAGCCTGCCTAGGGTCCTTTCATGGTTTACGCAAAACATACTTGGATGTCCAAAAACAGTTTAAGCAGGCAATTAATGCTATATTAAGCGTCAATGTTGGAAAGAGTTATGCTGTGAAGTGAGCCGTGACCCATGGGGAGACCATTTTAAATCGTCATGAACAGCCTCAGAAATCGAACTGCAATGCCCTCACTTGCCCAAAGAATCTTAAATGTGACCACTCTATTCCCACAACAAAATGATTTGATCCGTGACATTGATGTAATTTCCGGCTCAGAGGAAATACCCTTAGTATCCACAGAAGAGCTTATGAGTGTATACCAAAGGGTTGGGAAATCAAAATTTCGTGGATCTGACAATATATCAAATATTGCTTTAAATGCCACTATCCCAACTAAATTTAACGACTTTATAGAAGTTTACAACTCGTGTCTGAGAAAAAGGGTATTTCCAGAACGCTGGAAGAGGCAGTGCCTGGTTCTGTTGCCAAAGACAAATAAACCTTCAAAAGATCCATCCGCGTACGGACCATTGAGCATGTTGGATACGGTTAATAAAGTATTTGATCGCATAATATATAACCGATTGGACAGAGCTGTCGAAAGGTCCGGAAACTTCGCCGAGCAACAGTATGGATTTAGAAAGGATCGATCGACAATCAACGCCATCCACCGCATCATCAAAATTGCAACGGAAGCATCAGATGCTAGAAGATGGACGAGAGGTTCCAAAAAATACTGCTCAATGCTCCGCATGAATTGCAAGTACCGGTGTACATAAAGAGGATTATTTCAAAATGTTTTCGCAATAGAATATTAATACAGAGTAGTATACAGACGATGGTCTCATGGAATACCAAGTCACGGGTGGGGTACCTCAAGGATCAGTATTGGGACCTTTGCTTGGGAACATTCTGTACGAAGGCGTTGACACTGTGTAGGCTTACCATTCAGTCAGTGGCTGACATTATTTGGACTCCAATTGTCTGACTATAAAATCGAAGTAGTCTTAATTACCAGTTTGAAGGTGATAAGAACTGTTATTATCTTAGTCCCCTAAGAGCATTCATAACGATATCTGAAAATTTACATTCCAAAAATATGCAATAATTGTTCAAATTTCATCACAACACTGAGGGTTTTAAGGAAAGGAATGTTAATCATAGAAACAACTAGGGCGATAATCTGCCACAGAACCATTTTCCTGTTTCATAATTAGTAAAATAACATAATTTGTTAGTAAAATCTTTATCATTATCACATTAACGACCTAAAGGTACGATTGGACGATATCATTTAAGTGACATGTCACTCAAAAATTATACGTCTCACTCGATGATAACGTCTAGAGTAACATCTCATTCATAAAATGAGACATCACTTTTACGTCATCTGATAATTTCAAAGTGATATATCACTCGCCAAGTGATATCGTGTAAACAGAATCAAATCGTATATTGCATCTCATTTTACTTTTTAAACTTGTTTAAATTTCATCTCATTTTATGGTGCCTTGTTTAATTTTTTTATACTACCGGTGCAGTTACTACAGTTGCATTGTGTAATTAATTTATGTATATTTAATATTCAAAATGTACAGTACGCTATGAATTGTTGAAAGGTAATATTAGCTGCGTTTCATGATTCCAACTGATTCAGATCAGATCATATTTTCGATGCAAACCAAAGACACATTTTGATCCAAATTTCATTTTGGCTCAAAATGTGTCTTTGGTTTGCATGGAAAATGTGATCTGTTCTGAATCAGTTGGAGTCATGAAACGCGGCTATTATTAGTTGAATTTAATTTGAAATTAATATTTTTATTTAAAAAATGGATAGTACCAAACAATTGTGGTCAAGGGATGAAATAATCCTTCTTATCCATTTATATGAGCAGCACAACTGATTATGGCAGATAAGAACCTCAGACTACAGCAATAAAATGAAAAGAAGCTCAGCGATAGAGTCAATTGATTTAGACTTAAAACTGAGCATGCCAGAAGTAAAAGCAAAAATAAATCGTATACGTTCTCAGTTCTGGAACGAGAAAAATAAAATGAAGGAAAAAAATCGGGTAACGGAACAAACAAAAATTATGTAACTAAATGGGAATTCCTCAACAGTTTTGCAATTTGTGGATTCTCATGCTAGTGGAATGATGGAAACCATTGATACGCTACCTTATGTGAGTTTAAAAACATTTTTATTACCAAATTTATTTCATTTTCTATCGATATTACATTAGATTAATTATTTGTTATTTAATATTTTCTTTATACAACTAATTGATATAAATTTACATGGCAAAGGGACCTGAACTTCCTCAGAAAAATAATTTTTAAACTCGTTCCTTGTTTGTTTTGCAGAATCCGTAGAATTTTTTGTTAGAATAATACGGCAGGTTTATAAAATGTTGACTTACATTTCTCCAGTTTCCAGAAACATCTATTCCATTTTCATTTTCACAATCAAACGTTACAAAAGGCGCATAGACTTTTTTGATTTACAAAGA